>OZ024905.1:16270123-16380170 GCA_964017125.1 Flabesymbios commensalis
AGGTGCTAACTATTGGTAATAGGCGACACTTGTATTCTAGTTTACACGTTAAAAAGATGATGTTAGCAATGTGGGTACCTTTAAAATAATGGCTTGTCAGTATGCAGCTGGGTAGGAATCTTTTTTTCTACTCCCGAAATTATGTCGTCCAAAATTGTGCACTGTACGTAGCACTATGTACACCACAGCTAAGGCAACTTTGACAATTAACTGAAAAACTTACCCTATCACCAAAATTGCAAAAACAGAGTCGGACAAAATTAATAAAGTGCTGCACTATTTCCTCGTTTTCCCAACCACCTATGTCCTGTAGAGCTTGAGGGAGATCCCAGTGATACATTGTGGGCATGGGTTCGACTCCAGCTTCCAACAAGCCGCTAATCAGGTTGTTATAGTAATCTATGCCAGCCTGGTTAATGGTGTTTGTGGTGCCATCTGGTAGAATACGTGACCAAGAAATTGAGAAACGGTAGAAGTGAACCTGTAAAAAATATGTAATGGACAATCTCTTGTACAGATAAAATTTAAAGAAAACAAATATTATTTAAAGGCCAACTTGAAAGTTTTGATTGGTAATTGTGTTCCCTAAGTGCCGTCACAGTCAGATGGTGACAATAAATAATATGGCATGACATCTCAGTTTATCAACAAATCTTCACTTTTATAACATAACCGTGATAAATAAAATGTTACACGGAGCTCCGTAGGGGAATGAGCTAATCAAATGAAAGTTTTAAAATTTAGTTGACACTTGGATGTTATTTTTGTGAGGAACATTTGACTTACACCAAGTTCAGCAGTCATGTTGATGTCCCTTCTATAGTTGTTATAACTGTCACAAGCCACGTCACCTGTGGCACCATTATTGATGTGACCTGGTGTGTGAGTAAATCTGTCCCATATGCTTTCTCCTTTACCTGGAATTAAAATACACCCGTGACGTCAGTCTATTGTTAAAACAGTAGATTCTATAACGCCTTATCAAAGCGTTATAACGCCTTATTAAGGCGTTATTACGCCTTAATAATATAGGGTTTTTTTGGAATGAAAATTAGCGGGTATGAGCCACCGTAATATCAGAAAACTTTATAAAATTTATCCGAATCTATATAAAAGCTTCATGACGTATCCCAGTGGCCAATGAGATTCCATGAAATTACGATGAAAATATAATCAAAATTTCATCAACCACATGCCCAGCAAACACGAGGTGTTGGCCCAATGTTGGGCTGATGTTGGGCCAGCGTCGCAGACGATGGGCCAACGTCAGCCCAACATTGGGCCCCACCTCGTGTTTGCTGGGGGACCAATGCCCCAGCAAATCAATATTGTTTGAATTTCTGCCCCTGAGCTAATAGCTACCGGGACAACCGACAATCATCATCTGAGTATTAACAAGTGGGATTTAATGATACCTGGCCAGCTGACTGACATCTCAACGGGACAACTTTATAAGCCCATCTTTGTTAGAAGAAAAAAAACTGCATTATAACGCTCGACTGATGAGACAGATAAAAGGTTTAGTTGAGTGAAGTGACATTTACCTGCGAGAATGACCAGACTAATCTTGATTGACCAAAATTATATAATAATAACCCTTACAGCACGGGGACCGACTTTAGTCATCAGAATCTGAAGACGTCAGATTCTGATGTCTAAAGTCGATCCCCGCACTGTAATAGTAAACATATCTATAATGGCCGTGGACCGATAACATAGGTATTCAAATGAAATGAAATGAATCGGGCTTTAGGCCACCTTTGTGCACATATAGGCTAAACTGGGCCAGGAGAACCTCCTGAGGATGGTGAGATGATTGAGATGATACTGTCCTCCAGACACAGGATTCGAAATTCGAGCCCTGGCGGTCTGAGGCCGAGCACGCTACCTCTCGGTCACGGAGGCTCCCCACAATACTAACTTTCACATGTGGATGGGGAAGAAACAATTTTGTTTCTTTCAAACCGCCGCGACCGGGAACCGAACCCCGGACTCTGGCGTGAAAGGCAGCGGTGCTAACCACTACCCCAGGGCCCCCCGCCCCATAGGTATTCAAATGAATCGGAAAGAGCTGACTAAGACATTTACGATGATTCCAAATTGAAAAAAAACATTGGTCTCCATGGTTTATACAAAAATAATTCAGCGCTTTGAGTGTTAAATTCTTACTGACCATCTGCGTCCCAGGCGCCTTCTATCTGATATGCAGAAGCGCCTGTTCCCCACATAAAGTCTTCAGGGAAAGTGTCATACAAAAACTCATCCTCCTGACACGTGACCAATGTCAAGGCCACGGCAAGCAGACAACTCCTCGAAAACATCCTGTTAAGATAAATTGCTAAATATTACTCCATGCATGAATCGTGTCTGAAATAATAATCTACCAAAATTATTTACTGGTGACGTAATCAAAACTAATTGTCTTAATCAAGTATCGCATCTTTTTTTCGATCATTCCTAGATCCTCCTCTCTGTTTATTGCCCTGCGCACGATATTCTCCTTTTTCTGGGCTGGATTGCGATCCTACTTCGACAAAACGTATGATAAATTGACCCAATGTCGGTTTCATGTGGGTTGACATGAGATGTCAACCAAAACATTTCTTACATATTTGAATTTCTTTTTGTATGCGAATTTTTAGACAGTATAGTTTTAGACCCTTGGGCCGTCAGTAGCATTTAGTGTAGTAGCATTTAGTGTAGTACAGAATGTACAGTAATAAAAATGGTCAATACTTACTCTGAGCAGATGTAGTACAGAATGCAAACCAATATTTTCTGATTGTTCAACTCAGCTGGATGACTACTGTGAGACACTCACCAATGTGCTTGGTGAGCTTGCACCACTCAATAGCTGCAAGCTGAAGAAGAGAATGTCATGTTACAAATGGTACACTGATGAGATACATCTTATGCGACAGCTACGGAGAATAAATGAGTCCATCTGGAGGAAGTCTGGGCTGGAAGTGCACAGAACTATTTACATCACAGAAATGAAGTCAATCAAGCCATTCGAAAAGCAAAATGTGACTACTACATAACCCTACTTGAAAAAGCAGATGTAAAAGTTGCTTTCAGCACAGTGAATAGACTTTTGGCCTCTCCGTCACCACAACTACCAGATCAGCTAGGTGATGGGGAGTCACTTTGTAAAAAAAAATTCTACTGACAAAATCGACCGTATTTGTGCTGCTGTGGACAGTGTAGGCCTACCTGTTACCAACTTTGACCTGAACCATGACATGGATCTTGAACAATCTACAACAACCATACTTGACTACTCCATAGAAACGAGTGAAACAGAAGTTGGAAAAATAATCAAATATAGCAAATCGACAACATGCTCTTTGGACCCCATACCAACTGAAATTATAAAGAAAACATCATCAGCACATATTCCAGCACTCACGAGGCTCATCAATACATCATTTGACAATGGCAACGTACCTGTGCCGCTGAAGAAAACTCTGGTCACTCCGATTCTGAAAAAGCTTGCCAACTACAGGCCTGTATCCAACCTCCCATTTACTGCAAAGGTGATGGAGAAGATAGCTGTGCAGAGACTATCGGAGCACTTGACATCGAATGGACTCCATGAAGAACTGCAATCAGCATACAAACCATTGCACAGTACAGAAACAGCGTTGATGCGTGCTCAGCACGACATTGCAAATGCAATGGATACCAACCAGGCAGCACTATTAGTATCACCAGATATGTCCGCCGCATTTGACACCATCGATGCAAACATTCTCATAGACACACTACACAATCGTCTTGGAGTAAAGGGCACCCTATTAGGCTCCGCTCCTACGTAAGTGACAGATGTTTCGCTGTGAAAGTAGGAAACAGTCAATCAGCCGATCACAAACTAAAGTACGGCGTTCCGCAGGGGTCTGTACTTAATTGGGCCTTTTCTATTCACGGTCTATTCTGCGGCTACAGAGGCGATTCTGAAGAAACATGGCATCAAATACCATAAGTATGCTGACGATATACAAATCTACCTCTTCTACAGACCACATGTGCCGGGTGATCTAGTATGTGCTATCTACCGACTACAAGCATGCTTTAGAGAACTAAAACAACTTCTCACTACTCTCAAACTAAATGACTGTAAGACAGAATTCCTCTTACTCATGAGTCCCCATCAGCTCAGAAAGTATGGCTCACCCGACCTCCAACTTGGTACAGTACTCATTAAGCCTGCTGTTCCAGTTCGAAATCTTGGAGCTCATTTCGATCAAATGCTCACAACGGTTAGCTTCATCAACCACAAGATCAAAGTTACATCATACAACCTGCGACGAATAGGATCAATTCGCAAGTACATCACAGCTGGTATTTGCCACAATTTAGTTGCTGCACTCGTAACATCTAATATTGACTACTGTAGCGGACTCTTAGGTGGTCTGGCTGCAAAAGATGTGGACAGTCTTTAGCGGCTCCAGAACCGTGCAGCAAAGCTCGTAACACGCTCGAAGGCTGCAATGCATATAACACCTAACCACAAAGACTTACACTGGCTGCCCATTCAAGAGATAATAAATTATAAGATATTTGTGACAGTATACAAATGTATCCATAGACTAGCTCCAAACTATCTATCATCTATCCTGACTACCAGAACACGAGACAATCGACTTCGTCAAAAACAGGTGTGCCATGAAAACACACCTATTCCAGTCTGCATATAGATTATACTGATGGCCCACGGTTTTAGACTTGTTTTTTTTTTAAATAAGATCCTGAAATTTTTAGCACACATGACTTTTTATTCTGTGAGCGCTGTGATCAGCTATGCAGCTGGATACAAGCGTCCAAAGAAAATACAATAATAATAATTTTAACTGTACTCCCAATATAAAGGAATAAAAACCAACCTGTGTAGGATTCGTCTATAAAGTGAATGTCCAAGATGTAAAAGATTATTATATAAAGTGGATGACCCAGATGTGTATGTTATTTTATAACATCGAAACAACAGTATTATTTCGGAAGGTTATCCTGGCCCAGTTTATATACAGACAGTGGGCATTCGTTTATGTACATCATCGTACGCTCTCCATCTGCGCTAGAAGCTAAGAACGCAATCACATGTTTTTTAATTTAGAGAATGCGAGTTAATTATGAACCCGCCCGTGTGGACTATTCCGATTGCCTATTAATTTGCCTTGATGAGACAGTTTGCATAGTTTAATCACTTATTTGTAAATGATTAGCATTTTTCATGTGCCTATATGTGTTATTAGGTTATATTTGTGTGGGTCATTAAATTTTGTACACGCATAGAAGTGACTACCTCCGTGCATAATTAATCGACTTAAATGAATTTGTAGATTTTTTTAGCCAAAAACAATATTTCTATGAACTTTCACTGTCAATTTATAAGTTGAAGTCAAGAGTCAGCACAAAATGTACGCTTTTTCACAGTTCTAGTTTTCTTTTTCTTTACGACAAAGGTTACTAAAACAGTCAAATAATGTATGTCCACTTCATACAACTGTAGATGAGTGGCTACTGTATTTTTTTCATAAATGATCTATATAATAATTATTATTAATAACAACTTCAAGTTGTGTCTTGCTACCGCGACCCACAACTTGAAATGGGGCAAAATTACTCATATTTAAGACCAGATATTTGCATATTCTGATTCCGAAAGATCCATTTCATTCTGAATATCAGTGCCTTTATCAACTAGTAAAACAGCTTAAATGCCCAACCCTTACAACTGAGAAATATTTTTGTATAAATCATGGAGGCCAAAGGGGTTTTAATTTAAAATCCTGATAAATGGCTTAGTTAGTTCTTTACGTTTTGAATACCTATGTTATGGGTCTGCGGCAATGTTAACACCTATTTATGGATTTCTCAATACGATATTAATGATAGTTACCAATAGAAATACATCTGCTTATGTGCATACCGTTCTCAACATTTCACATAGAGACTTGTTTTTTTTCACCAAACCACATGTGTTTGTTATAGGTGAACGCAATGACACCGGGTAATGCCTAAAAAACTTTATTTGAGAAAAAGAACAATATTACGCTCAATGTTCTCTTCCATACATAACAAAGCACACTGCAGAAGCGTGAAAGAGTGGCCCTGGTGTATTGGTTGGTAAAATGTTGTTTTACTGTCACATCGAAGATTGTAGGTTCGTCCCCCGCTCTGGTATGGATGTTTAACTGTTTAAACTCCACACATTTTAAGAATTCGATATTGTGGGGAGTCTCCGTAACCGTGAGTAGCGTACGTGCTTCCTCTCTGACTCGGACTGTCAGGGCTCGAATAATTATTGTAAATTGTGGGTCTAGACGGCAGTGTGATCTGATTCATCTCTCTATCCTTGGTGGGTGATCTTGCCTCAATTTAGTCTGCATGTGCACTTATTTATTCTCCTGAGGGTCATTCACCCATTCGCAGAGCTATAGGGGAGGCTTGTAGAGCTGGGTCACAGGGAGAGTTGGGCCACCACCAATATCACAGCAACGTGAATCATTATGACCAGGTGCTGCCGTCTAACGAATCAATGATAGGCCTACGTTACCTACTGTTTGATGTGACCAGCTTATCGAGCCCATGTTCAGTGATGATTTTGTGTCAAGAAATCGATTATATATAAAATTTTGTAAACGATTGATTCGAAGGTAAGCAATTTGTTAGCATATATCAATGGTACATAGTAGAATGCTCTTTTGTGGTGTGTATTATATTTATGATATTGCTCTGTCATCACTGCATTTACGGAATCAATATCGTCAAAGCCATTCTGTGATTTTGATTTTTACAAAAAATGTGGATATAGGGAGAGTCGGGACAGTCAGATGTGGGAGAGATGGGACACTATGGGAGAGTTGGGTCATGGTCATGGGACACAGGTCATGGCCAAACTCTCCCACTTAGGGCGAATTGGGCCACCATGTGGGAGAGTTGGGCCATGCAACGATAATTTGTTTCATCTATGACTATATTGATTAAGATGTTCGAAATTAAATTATTTTTGTTTTATTCTTGTGTTGTGTCTATTTTGACGTATCTGTACCGACATACTCTATGTGACCCAACTCTCCCAGGCATGGCCCAAGTCTCCCCGAACATGGCCCAAGTCTATCCACTCCTTGGGAGAGTTGGGTCAGGAGAACATCTTTTTAAAAAAACGCATTTTCAATATATAATATGACAAATGAGTAAAGCAAACGGTGTCAAAATATAAAAAGTGGCCCAACTCTCCCAAGCCTCCCCTACTTGCTGTATTATCAACAATATTTCTATTACCACTAAGACCAAGAACTGAAGAAATTGTGTAGCCTACTTCAAAGAGCATGGTTGCTGGCTGCATCAGTCACAAATATTTAAGTAGGCTAAACTTTTTTTTAATTCAAAGTAATGTACGTGCACTTTTAAAGCATTTAGCAAACATTACGAATGTGCCAGCTGTTAGGAATGAGCGAGTGAATGAAAATAGTGTCACCAAGGACGCTCTATATATAGAACGTCCTTGGTGTTACCATTACTTTTTCTGATATTGCAAGAGAAAGAACCCCTGATCCGTGTCTGTTATTCGGATGTGTCGTATAGGCTACTTGATGTTTGTTAATTTATAAACAGCACAAAATACACTGGTACACATAATATTTCTTGTTATTATATTTATATTTACTTTATATTATATAAATAAATCTGATATTACACAATAATAATCTGTCGTGTAAGTCAATACCACATATTTAAACAAATCATCACTTCGTAGTACTATAAGTACTTTTGGATTTATTTGAAGTTTTTAAAATTTGTAGCCATTACAGAAAAAAAACATCTATACCTGTATAGTGTGATAATAATTATATTGTTACCTTTATTATTATGAATATTATTATACAATGATTTATTATAATTAGAGGAATGCAATAATGCAACTCAGAGCGGAAAAATAACCTAGTATTAAACCTGTAACTTGTTCTTATCCTGTTCTAAGTTACATTGTACAGTTGTAATAGTCTATAGGCCCTATTGTGGAATATTTGTTGATTGCCTGACAAGTGCATGGTAGAACTTTGGTGCAAAGTATGGTACCATTTGAGCATACTTTTACTTTGTAAAATCCCATGGCAAATTAACAGACAAACAATCTTGAATCTTCGATAATGTGCATATTCGCTGGCTTTGTGACTGAGATTTTTTTACAATTATTATAAATGTATATTATTTTGGACATAATAGAAGCAAATTGATGAATTGGGTGTCTACTATAGGGTTTTCGGGCATGTCCGACATAGTGGTGCGGGCACAAACAATTTTGAGCATTGCATTTTGGGTAAAATCTAAGATGGCCGCCATTTGTTCAAGGTCAAACAATAAATTGATATCATTTTCGACAGAATAGACACAGATTTTTTATTTTATTTTGATATCTACTATAGGGTTTTCAGGCATGCCCGACATAGTGGCGTGGTCAAAAAATACTTTGGACATTGTATTGTGGGTAAAATCCAAGATGGCTGTCATGTGTACAAGGAAACAATGGTCCTGCCTTGGGTCAGTGTTGGGTAGACGTTGAACACGCATGTACTGTACTGGCCGAGGTGGGGTCATCCCCTTGCGAACAGCGTGGTGGCAGCGGGCGTGGGACGTTGATCTGATGGTGGTTTGATGTTGCGACATTGACGGTGGCCTATCGGATCTATGTCCCGTGTTCGCTGCGTAACTACCCGCAGACACGTGGATGTTCGCCCGGTGCTGTTTCGGTGTTGGGCCAGCGTGGGCCAGCATTGAATCGGCATTGGGTCGACGTCTTGTGTCTGCTAGACCTGTACCAACCTATTTTACAATATTATCGTCATTGTGGATTGATGATAATGTTGTAAAATGGGTAAAATGGGTAAATGGTATGAACTTTAACTGTTTATCTTAATCATTTATATATCATTTCATTTCTATCATCTCATATTATCATAATCAGTTTTTATCATACGAAACTATTCTATACACATGTCTTTTAGGTTGATATATTATTTCACAGTCTCTTGTAATTCACATTGAGTGACCAGTCACTACTTTAGCAAACTGTCATTTATGTATGATTTGTATTCATAATGTAAACTGGATGAGACATTAATAAAGATTTACTACTACTACTGCATTGTTGTGATTTTTTTCAAATAAGCACCATTTGACTAAAGTCAAACTATATACATCATTTTGACAGAATAGAAGCAGATTCGTTATTTTTTTGAAAGGCAATCCTAACCATCTAGAACTTAATTAGTTCCCATCAACCAAGCCCATAGTCCAAAAGCTGTCAGTACCGGCGTAAAATATAAGATGGTCGTGATTTGTGCGAGGTCAATCGATAAATTATTATCATATTCCTCAGAATAGAGGCATAATCACGATTTTAGTGTCTATCATATATACGCTTTCGTGTATGCCAGACATATAATGTACGTTCGACATTGCATTGTGAGTAAATTTTCGACAGACATAAAATTCAAGAATTTTTGAAAGATTAAACATCACGACAAGGATTTCCTTCAATAATTATGCTTACCCGAAATATATTTTTGGAATTTATGTACATTCTATCAAATCCACATCATCCTTTAGCACTTTTGCATTGCTCTTTAGTGCCTCCCGTCAGATCTATGACGCACCCAAATCGCCCCTTCAACACATCCCCATCGTCATTTAGCGCATTACTGTCACTCTTTAACACCTCCTCGTTGAATATGAAGGCCTTCTCATCACCCTTCAGTGCATCTCCAGCTACTTTAAAAATCCCATCGCCTTTTAACACATCTCCCTCGCTCTTTAACACCGCTTAGACACCATTTAATGCCTCTTCAAACACATCACTACAATTTTTTTCTTTGTCCGACCACTACACTCTAAGCCGGGAATGGAGAGTTATTGTTAACCAAGTACAAACCAATTATGTAATAATGGTAGGCCTAATGGTACTATATAATCAATCAGGTGTTTCAGAGCTGTTGATTATGAGGGATCCTCCTTATGGTTGGATGTGTTTTAAGTCAGTTAAAATCCCCGGAGTTCTCCATTCTTAGCTGTGCGAAAGGCCTCGGCCTTCAGCCTTGAACTTTTTCACAGCTAAGAATTTAGAGCTCCTCTGGTTCTTATACTTAAAATGGCCTTTCGGTTGCCCTTTCTTATCTCCCTAAACATACCCATCAGTGTATATTTGGCCGTGGTAGCCTTAACCAACCGGCAACAGAGTGTTTGATATTAGGTTTCTCACGTGGAATGGAGTTACCCTTAGCTGTTGTTACTCTGCATGGGACTAACGGACCCAAGGATAGCCCAGTATTTTGAACCCCTAGAAAACGAGTCTATGGACGTCTGGGCATGTCTGGGGGTAAATCATCTAGACATACCAGTACTCCTTACAACCCACAATGCCCTAATACCCCATCCTCACGTCATCGTTTGTTCATCATTCATCTCATCAATGGACTGCACTGTTTTTATCGTATTACAATATCACTTAAATGACCATTAGTGCCGAAAAGTGACGTAGAACAAAAATTACTACTACTTAAACATACCACATTAGCTCTTAGCGCCCTCCCATTTAATCCCTCTGCGTCGCCCTTCAGCACCTCTCTATCGCCCTTTGATGCATACGTGTCACCTTTTAACACACCCTGTCGCACTTGTACAATCGTCCTTTAACACCTCTGAATCTTTGTCGCCCTTTAAATTTAACGCTTCACCATTGCCATTAATATGATTAATGCATTTCAACGCCTCTTCATTGATTGTAAACGAATTCTCATTATCAAATAACTATTTACTTTTGTGACTTTTTTGACAAAATATTGCATATATTTGTAATCAGCATTGAATTTATGACAATTTGAATACTGTTACAAGTATGACCAGATATGATTAGTTTAATTTTGTTTTTAATTTTTGCTCCTTGTGTTACTTGCCTTTTTATGACAATATAATGTAGGCCTATATATTTGTAATGAACATCTCAGAATGTTTTTTGGGCCAAGTTTATATATATAGACATGTTAGTGTTTTTTTTCTATTTCTTGGCATCGAAATGTAAAATAGCTTTAAAATGAATTACCCATGTCAAACTGGTGCAAGATTACCTGAAATGTTATTTAGGTCACATATTCATGATATTTGCAGATTTTTTGGAGGCCACCTTGGCGACCATCTTGTGTGCAATCGTATTTGGAACTTCAAATTTATCATTAAATAAATAAATAAAATGAACTGCTTGGCTGGTCATGTTTATGTGTAGTTAATACTTTATCAACTATAAACTCCATGCGTTTTTTCCATATTTTTAAAATGGCTAAACATGCCTTTGAACAGATGGTTTTCTATATTACTTCCTAATTGCACCACTATGTCGGACAAAACTGAAAACACTATGGTAGACACCAAATCTGCTTCTATTCTGTCAGAAATGATAATAACAATTAATGGTTTGACCTTGCACCTTATCGTAGACACCAAACTCATAAATCTACTTCTATTTTGTGGAAAATTATATACATTCAATGTTTGAGATTAAATAAACGGAGGCCATCTTGGATTGTACCCACAAGGCAATGTCCTAAGTACAATTTGACCATACCACTATGTCGGGCATCCCAGAAAAAAACCCATGGTATGCACCAAAAACACGATTCTGCTTCTATTCTGTAGAAAATGATATTAATTTATAGTTTGACCTTGAACATATGGCGGCCATCCTGGATTTTACCTACGGTGCAGTGCAATTTCCTAAACTATGTGTTAGCCATACTACTATGTATAATAGGGAGGCATTGAAGGGCAATGAGGAAGCGTTAAAGGGCAATGAGGAGACGGTAAGGGGCAAAGAAGGGGCGTCAAAAAGCGACAGGATGCGGCTATGGAACAGTGACAAGGAAGCGTAAAATGACAGTGAAAGTACGTTAACGTGTGATGAGTAGGTGCTAAAGGGTGATAGATGGTGTCTAAGGGCGATGAGAAGGAGTTAAAGACGACGGAGCATCGCTAAAAAGCAACAGAGAAGCAGTAAATCGTGACGGAAAAACGTCAAAAAGCGACGGAAAGGCGTTAAAGGGGAAAAAAGTGTTATAAGGGATCTAGATGCATTAAAGTGTGATGAAGAGGCACCAACAGGTGTTTCAGATGCGTTAAATGGCGATGGGAATGTGTCAAAGGGCAATGGGGAGGCTTTAAATGGTGATGGGAAAGCGTTAATTAAATGGCGATGGGAAGGCGGTAAAGGGTGATGAGGAGACGTTAAAGGCCGAACATGAAGCTTTGAACGATGGGAAAGCGTTAAAGTGCAATAGGGAGGAGTTAACGTTGAGGAGTTACTAAAGGGGGACAGAGGAATTTTAAATGGGGATAGAGAGGTTATGGGCGACGGACAAGTAATGAAGGGTGACGGAGATACATTGAACGGTGATGGAGAGATGCTTACAGGCGCTGCAAATGCGTTAAATTGCGATGTGAAGGCGTTAATGGGCAGCGAGAAAGTATTAAATAACAGCAGAAGTACGTTAACGGGTGATGGGGTGGTGCTAACCGTTAAAGAGGACGGAGAATCGCCGAAGGGCAAATGAGAAGAATTAAATGGGGAGGAAGAGCCGTCAAAGGGTGACGTAGAGGCGTTAAAGGGACAAGAAAAAGTGTTAAAGGTTGATGGAGATTCACTACAGGTTGAAGGAGAGATGTTAGAAAAGGAAGTTATTACTGGGCAATGAAGCGGCAGTAAATGGTGATGGGAAGGTGTTAAATAGTGATGGGAAGCCAGTAAAGGGCAACAAGAAGACTTTAAATTGACTTTGATATCGACCTTTTGACCTTTGGGATGTCTTCAAATCACCAAAGTAGGCTAATAGAAAAAACACATTTTTTACTCAAAATCACACAAAAAACTAGGTTTTTTCAGATGTTCTAGCTGTATTTGTTCATATTCTCCTTTACTTGACCCTGGAATTGACCTTGAAGATGACCCTTCAATTATCACAATAATATCAGGAATAGATTATTCAGTCAAAAATCACACCAAAAGACATATTACACTTCTTCCTATTTTGTTTCTTAAGGATCATATTTTTACATGTTTGATCTTGGAATTGACCTCTTGACCTTGAAGAAGATCTTGGATCACCAAAATAATACCATAAATGGATTTTTCAGACAAAATCCTGTGAAAACGGGGTATTACACATGCTCCTAGCTTTATTTGTTAAACGTGGTATTTTGCTTACTTGACCTTGAAATTGCCTTTTCGACTTTGAAGATTATCTTGAGATACAAAAATGGATTGCCCTCGCAAAATGAAAATGAATTATTACACTTGTTTCTGGCTTTTTATGTTGAAAAATCATATTTGACCTTGAAATATCTTGCGGTTATTTTGTCTTTGCCCCTACAAATCCCGCCCAAGGGTGCACCTGGCTGATTTCTGATGGGGACATCCCATACTATCAGGATCAATCATAAAAAATCGTCCATACTGCGAAACACGCTATTGTCAAAATCCACTGGACTACAAGTGACCACCACCCACTCACTCCAGCAGTTTTATTATACCCCATCTGACCCATGGACCAAAACTTTGTCAAAGCAAAGTAGTACAAAATGAATTATGAAAACCCCCCAATAAACTGACAAAATATCAGGGCGGGAAGGTTTTGTCAGATTCATTATAAGTGACCACCCACCCCTCCAGTGGAGTGAATAATATACTCTACTAGGCCTAACTAAAGTGGACAATATCATTTTCTTTTGTGATAAGCACCATGGTCCAGTAAGCATTATGTTTTATGTAAAATCTGATTGTACTGGGATGGGATCGACATGATCGATTTATAACATTATATTGATAAACAATATTATCGGAGGACAATATGAAGTGTGACAAAATCCATGATCCACATAAAACTTCTAACTGATATGCTTAGAATTGTGCAAACATGTAGGCCCTACGTTAATACTGAGTGTTGTATGTCTGATATGTGTGTTCAATTTGTAACGGAGTGAATGCACCCAGTTGAATAACAGATGCACAATGATATCCCCTGTTTAAGCTCACTTTTCCGCATATTATAATATCGATGGTGTTCTACAATGTACAATAAGTCCGAAGCAATGTTCAACCTTTCGCCACCACAATAATAATGTCTCAGACATAATATTTTGTATTTATTTTCTGTTTCACTTAATTTTACCTTGTTCACATTCGCTCAAGCTTTTTTTGAAAATAGTGTATAAAGAATGTTAGATATTGTGCCGGTACTGTGCTGTGTTTGGCACAAGACTAGCTCTGATCACGACTGACCTACCCTGTCTCGCTGTCATATGCGGTCTGGAGGACCTTGAACCAGCGATGGAACACTTGGTTCGTTGGTGGTAGCTCGATAGGCCGGAATTGTTATTTGTTGTTCAGATGCTCACCGATGATTGGCTGTGTTCAGATCAGAGCCACTGGCTCGAAGTGGGCTGACGGCCCTAAACACAGCACTCGCGATCAAGATAGCCAGGTGAACGTTCGCGGAAACACTGCTATGTATGTTGCACTGCACGTATGAATGTTAAGCACAGCACTATGAAGGCGACACCCTGACAACAAAGGATTGGATATGGTGGCGACATGAAATAATGATCGGCTCTACTGGTTGTCTTATTGTGGGGAGATCTGGTTCCACAAAGTTACAAAACTTAAAATGGGTAAGCCACTTGGTATGCTAGATAGATCCCTTAGCTCCTTTAGGACCTTTATCAGGGCTATCAGCCGCTTTTCTACATGCGAGACTGTGAATGTCACATTGATGAACTCTTT
Source organism: Flabesymbios commensalis (assembly GCA_964017125.1). Taxonomy (NCBI): domain Eukaryota; kingdom Metazoa; phylum Annelida; class Polychaeta; order Terebellida; family Flabelligeridae; genus Flabesymbios; species Flabesymbios commensalis. The sequence continues at coordinate 16,284,951 of OZ024905.1, forward strand.
TTCGACTGAGTTTTTCTTCACTGTTGGACTTTCACTCAATTGTGAATACACTGCATATGCTGAATTGAAGAAGCTTTTTCGTGTGGCTGGGTGGGGTGATACCGATATCGTGGGTAAGTTGATCTAGGGAATTGCCAGTTGGCACGCCGGCAAACCGCCCTCACCAAACTCCGATATAATAATTCAATCTGCAGTCTTGGCAACGGTGAGTGAATAACTTCTTTAACTCTTTCTTCTGCTCATCCTCTCTTTATTATTATCTAGACTTTAAACCATGCACACAGTCCCAAACGGAGCGCGACGACCTCTCGCCATGTGGCTCTGGCCCTGTAGTCTAGACGGATGTCCGCCTAGCTCAGTGCCTGTGATATAAGTGAAGCGCGGTCAGTGGCGGCAAAGCTAATCAGAGCGAGGCTACCCGGGAAACGGCCACTTGTCAGTAGTCGTAAACCCTAGTAGTCCTAAAACGGGTGAGATGCTAATCCCACATTACCCCCGGGTTAAGTGACAACGTATGAGCACAAACCAACTTGTGGGGAAAGCGTCGACTCGGTGCTCCGCTTGGAAGGTGCACAAAACATACATAAACCAAACAGTTAAACAGTCAGGGTGAAAAAATACAGCGTGGGTGATTGATGAACATCACGGGCGCAGCATAATGAGTTAAAGTCCATTTATTATGTCGTTGTTCCTATCCTCTTAACACCAATGTTCCTATCCTCCAAACACCACTGTTCCTATCCTCTTAACACCATTGTTCCTATCCTCTTAACACCACTGTTCCTTTACGTTATGTATCATGCTGCTGCGCTACGTGTGTCGGTCAACCTAGGTTAATTTAATTAATACATTCGTTACTGATCAACAAAATTACCCACGTAGATAATTCAATTAAGTTACATTTCACATATTCTAATTCAATGATGCTAGGCGAATTTACAATTACAAATTATGATTATTGTGATACGGGCAGTTGGTCCCGCCGTAGATGCCGTTAAGCGCTAATATGACGTGGACCATCTGCACGAATCGTGCGGGAGTATGGATTTTTTGTCCAACTCTAGTCACGATAGTATCCGATATAATTTCGTCACTATTGGCGATGTTCGAATTATTTCTAACATCCTGTATTTTAGGTGTTCCGGGTGTATTAGGGGTTTGACCCCGTAAGTGTAAGGGTACATGTGAATACGTTCGCAAACCGCCGTCGCGAATGCTGCGCTACATAAGGTGTGAGTTGTCTAGGCAAATTTACTCTATGGGCTTGATGCTGTGGAGTGGTGGCCGAATTCTTACCAATTTTAGTCGCTGCAGACTGTGTCTGTGTATTCTTTGTCAATTTAACTCTCGTCCTGTCAGACTTCTGAGTGAGAGTACTACTGGATCTTACTTTGTCTTTTCTGGTCCCGCGAACGATCCCGGTAGTCTTCAAATTCGTCGTTTTCGATTGCGTTTTACGTTTTGTTGCTGTACCTGTTTCTGGCTCGCACTCTAAGTGTGCAGGTTTACCTCGGTCCACAGAGACCATTTCCACCTTGCCTTTTATCAGGATTTTCATGACTCTGCCGTTCCTATTGATGATCTTGTACAATCCGTCGTAAGGGGCGGTCAGAGGCGGTGCTATTGCGATTCTTTGCAAAAATACATGTTCCTTATATTGGAAAATATTTTTCTGATGTGTGTCGCGCGGTGGGCACAAACGGAGACGCGACATGGCTACCCGTAGCTTATCAGAGTAGTTGTCTAAGTCTGTATGTGCATCGACAGTGTACTTCTGTGTAAATTCACCAGGTAGTCTGAGTGTCGTACTGTAAATCATTTTGGCAGCTGACCTGCCCAATAACTCTTTAACGGCGGAACGAACGCCTAGTGATACTGCAGGTAATGTCGTCGTCCACGGGTTCGGTGACTCGTGTGCCATAATGGCTGCTTTAAGCTGATGGTGGAAACGCTCGACCATGCCATTTGACTGAGGGTGGTAGCTCGTTGTTCAGTTTCTGACTATCCCGAATTGGCTGCACAAAGTATCCCATAATTTTTATTCGAACTGGGCGCCCCTATCTGTAGTGATAGTGGTGGGAGTCCCGAAACGTGCTATCCAACCACTGAAGAAGGCATCAGCGACTGTTTCGACTCTTAATGTCCACTATTGGTATGGCTTCCGGCCAACGTATAAATTGATCGACACAAGTCAGTAAATATTTAAAGCCGTCGGAGTATGGCAGAAGTCCGACTATATCGATATGTCATGATCAAATATCTCGGTAGGTTCGGAGAACTTGCTGACGAGATATTTGTGACGAGATATTTTAGCACTCTGGCAACCTTTACAAGAACGGCACCATTTAGCGATGTCTATATTCATACCATGCCGAACAAATCTTGTATTGATCAGCGGCTTTGTAGCCCTTTGCGAAGGATGACATAAACCGTGTAAATTTGTGAAAACATTTTCCAAAATTTTGCTGTAATATACGGCCTCGTGTGTCCTGTTGACACGTCGCACCATCAAATTATTATCAAATGATTTGAGTAATTTGTTCTGTGTCTAAGGCCTGATCTTCACTTAATTCTTTGTAATTAATTGCTGAAGCACTTTCTATAGCTGACACAGACGGTCGCGACAGAGCGTCGGCAACGAAAATTGTTTCTCCTTTCACATATCTGATATCTGTTGTGAATTCGACTATAAAGGCCAAATGCTTGGTTTGTCACAATGATGGGCGCTCGGTGACCGATGTCATTACATAACTTAAGGGCTTGTGATCAGTGTTCACAAAAAAATTGCGGCCTTCTAAGTTATGTCTTAAATGTCTAATCGTGGCATATACTGCTAAAAGCTCGCGATCGAACGCACTGTAACGTGTCTCTGCATGAGAGCGGCTGCCATACATTGTCTATGTACTGTTGTAAAACTCCACCTACGACGAAATCACTAGCGTCACACGTGATATTCAATTGAGCCGAGGGGTCTGGATGTACCAGGAGGGTGGCATTAGCAAGTTTAAACGCTAAATCTGCGCTCTTATTCCACTTTAAGTCGAAAATAGACTTAGGTGACAATTTTGTATGGCCTTCTTGGCCTCGGTCAGTAAATTGTTTAACGGCCTCAACTTATCCGCGCAATGTGGTATAAATCTATAAGAGTAATTTACCATACCCAAGTATCGTCACAATGCTCATTGCTTTTCAGGTGTAGCGAAATTTACTATTGCGTCTACGGCGCTGGGTAATGGTGAAATGTCCTCTGCGCAAACGTGGTGACCTAAAAAGCTTAATTCGGTAGTACCGAACTGATATTTCTCCGGGCCAATAATAATTCTGTATTCGGCTAAACGCGTAAAAAGTATTTGTAAATATTTTTTATGAGTCAGGACTTGGTACTAGCAAATCGTCCAAATATATAAACACGAAATCTAGTCCGCGCGTAACATGGTCTATAAAACGTTGAAAAGTCTGACCAGAATTTTGTAAACCAAACGGTGTCCGAGTGAAATTGAAAAGACCGAAAGGTGTTGTAATCGCTGTTTTATGCACGTCGGACGGCTCAACCGGTATCTGATAATATGCTCGTACCAAGTCTATCTTGGAAAAAATCTTAGACCCAGCTAAACGCTGCGTAAAATTCTGGATATGAAGAATCGGATATCCATCGGGTACTGCCTGATCGTTCAAACTTCTATAATCTCCACATGGTTACCAATCACCGTTTTTCTTTGGCACCATATGCAGCGCTGATGACCATTCGCTGTCCCTAGGTTCGATAACATCTAATTTTAACATTTCGTTGAACTTGCGTTTCGCTGTGACTAATTTATCTGGTGCTAGTCGTCTTGGGCGCGAGAACGGGGTGTCCTTTTGTCACTATTTTATGGGTAATACTATGTTTCACAGTCTCGCCCTTCGTCGTAGGACGAGTTAGTTCCGGGAACTGACTGAGTAATTTGGTATATTCATTACGAACAATATCGATCCTATTTAGTGGTAGAGGTTTGATGGAAGAAAGAGTAGCTGGCATAGCTAAACCAGTTCTCATGTCTCTCAAGCAGCGGCTTTTTAAATCAACTAGCAAGCTGTAGTGCATAAGGAAATCTGCTCCTATTATGGGCTGCTCAATGTCCGCTATTATGAATGTCCAAGCGAATTCTCATTTGAGCCCAATGTCAACTATACGTTTACTAGTACCGTAGGTAGTGATAGTAGTGTTATCAGCTGCAACAAGGGGCAGACTGCCAGTGTCAGTAGTCCTGTTAGTGCAAGACTTGCCCGTATCAATTAAATATTTGCACTTATTGCACTTATCAATAACTTAGACGGAGATAACGTCGGAAGGGTAACTTCCGCGGAGTCATGTCACGTCTCTCTTATTTCACCAGATGCAAGAGTCGCTACCTTGCTCTGGCCGACTAGTTTAAAGAAAACGCGCAAGGGTCTCTGCATGTGCGTGCTTTATCACCGAATGTTTTATAATAATAGCAGACAGGTGCAATAACTGTGTCGATCGGTTGAACAGCACTGTTCTGCACGTTAGGACGGTTAACTTGCTGATTGTTTGTTACAAAACCTTGTCTACTAAGATTTTGATTACTAGGTACAAATGGTTTTGCCTGTACATTAGGCGCTAATGGTGTCTTAGTTGCACGGTTCTCAGCTGTATGGGAACATCTGTAATTCCTCTTCTTTGCTGCTGTAGCTGTGGCTGTTTCTAATTTTTTAAGCCTACAAGACAGGTCTTCCAACAGTCCAACTAGCTTTCCACTTTCACTGACTTGTATCCCATCAACTCCCTGTTTGACTTCCTCAACGTCTGTTTCTGAAGCTAACGCTCTATCCGCTAACACGGGCAAACTTTCTAGTGACACACTGTCTGGCTGGGTGGCTAAGTGAGCACGTATTGAGGTAGGCATCTTGCGAATGAAAACCTGTCGAATGACTGCTTTTTCTACCACTAGTGCCGAATCCAGCCGTCTTCGGAAGTCGTCTGAGGAATCGAGACGGTATATCCGATTCCATTTTCTCTCGCGAGATCACTTTGTTAACTGTCTCTGGGGTAGTCAAACCTCTATGCTCGATCAAAATGCCCTTCAAATTCTCGTATTTGTGTGTCCGAAAAGGCTGAAGCAACACTTCTCTGATGTCAGAGGCTACCTCACCAGAAAGCGCAGCACAGGTTATTCTGCATCGCTCGTCATCATCCGTAATTTGATGCAAAGCGAATTTCGATTTGATTGAACCATAACTCCACGTCAGTTGGGTAGAATGTAGCGATTTTAAACTTGGGAAGATTTGTTGATCTTCCTTGTGGCCGACGAAGTTAAGTGGCAACGGACTCTTGGAGGATTCGCTCCTTAAAATATCTCGCCAAAGTCTGTTACGAGCGATCCTTAAAAAGTCTGCTTTAAGCCTTTTAAAATCTGCGTCTGTATCTTTAAACTCGGACGCATTCTCGTTGCTCATAGGATAATACGAATCTTTATGATGAGTCCCTTTTTCTTTGAGGGGTGTTGACACAAAACTTTCACTGTCGCCTCTGGTGGCCATCTTGAAATGTTTATATTGAAATTATTTAAAAAGTGAAACGTTTGAGTTTGCTGGCCTACTGGCTACTGTGCAATACTCAAACGGGTATTAAAATGATATGCATTTTAGCCATACCAACTAGTTTGGTCGTCGCGCTCTATCTGAAAGACTGTGTGCACAATAGACTAGTTGAAAGAAAACTTGATGTTTGATGAATCTGTAGTAGAATTGTCCATGTTGAGTTACAGGTTGTAGGTTACAGGGGTTGCTGAAATGTTTGAAAAGTCTGTGCGGAAATTGTGCGTTGGAGTTATCATGTCATTTCATTTAACTATTATGTATACAAATACATTGAAATTGTGAGGATTGTAGGTCATAAAAAGTCATGTAAAAATGCCAGAATAAATGCTAAAATACTATTCTAAGCTATGAGATTGTAGTATTTGGTAATTCGACCTGTGTGGAAAAGTTAGTCTATAAAGACTGCATAGTAAGCATTTATTGATGAATGTTTCCCTCGATAAACATCATTTTTTTTTATGAAAACGTTCACTATGGGGATCATTTGTTGTGACGTCAAAATCGTTTGTTTGCTTTGGTTTGTATTGGTGCGTGTAGACTAGTGCCCGTCGGATTAGACTGCGCGGTGTGTGTATGTGACTGTGTGGCGGACCTCTTCAGCTCATGACTCATTAATATATATTGCTGTCTGTCGTCCCTCTGTTAGCAACCCGCGGGGGCGCGTGTCATATTGAACTTTGACCTGACAGAAGGCGCGTCAGAGTAGATGTACAGAAAAATAGACTAATAAATAAGAATTTTTACACAATCATTCACACTGTGTGTGATGTAATGTGCGATTTCTAAAAACACATATAAAAATATATTCAGTATCGTTTTCACGACTGAAAAATATGTTTTTTTAAATTTTCCAAAATGTCTAGACTGCTTTTCCTGACAGCGTGGCCGGCCGAGTTGGCCTTGACACTTGAGCGGATTTTGCCGTGTTTTCCACTGCAACAAGATGGCGTCTTAATTTATGCAAATATATGTTAGGCTTAGCTGATGAGGTGATTTTCGCCTTGCGTGTCGGTTATGTCAGGATCATGTGCAGCCCGCTGGCTTTCAGTAGCTGATTTAGAGTCACCTGCTGCCAAAATGGCGGCACCTACCAAACATAGTAAAATAAATCTGCTTCCTCTGGAATAAAAATATGGTTATGATTGCAAAATGTTGACACATTTATGGGTCAAATAGGGCTGTTTATTGACATGTACATCAGGCGAACAATTTTAAATGGCTCTAATCCTATCAAACGTTCTCTAAATCGAGGCAATATTTTTCATTTTAAAAATGTAAGATCGCAACGTTTAGGCAAGAAAAAATATTAAGATTTCTTGAATTTGCTCGGAGGGGAGGGGGGGGGGGGTGTGACAATCGAAACACCCAATTATAGTGTTTAACAATTGCAAATGAATTTTAAAATAATTCGATCCCTCCTAATCGCCTAAATTAGCATAAATAGGAGGAATTTTTTTCAAAATTCTTAATAGTAAGGGTTGGAAATATCAATCCAAGTTACTCGTCGTGTTGGCCATCTTGAAAAAGATTGATCACACATGGTTCATGACCAAATTTAATGAAATTTTCACCAGTGAAAACGCGTGCACGTCTCTTCGGATAACCTTTCTAACTAAACCTTTGTAACTAAACCTACGATGAATGTTTCATCGTCGGGTCACCATTATTGTGTGTTTGGGTGAGGCGATACCAATATCGTGGGTAAGTTGATCTGGGGAATTGCCAGTTGGCACGCCGGCAAACCGCCCTCACCAAACTCCGATATAATAATTCAATCTGCCATCTTGGCAAAGGTGAGTGAATAACTTCTTTAACTCTTTCTTCTGTTCATCCTCTCTCTATTCTTGTCTAGACATTGAATCGTGCACACAGTCCCAAACGGAGCGTGACGACCTCTCGCCTTGCGGCTCTGGCCCTGTAGTCTAGACGGAACGTCCGCCCAGCTCAGTGCCTGTGATATAGGCCTAAGTGAAGCGCGGTCTGTCGGTTGGTGGCAAAACTAATCAGAGCGAGGCTCCAGGGAAACGGCCACTTGTCAGTAGTCGTAAACCCGAGTAGTCCCGAAACGGGTAAGATGCTGATCCCACAGCTCGTTTATGTTTCAGCCTTTTTTTTTCTGAGGTCTTCAGGGTTCCGTCAGGCTTCTCCAGGTCGGATATACCTTGTCGAACTTTTGTTTTTTCTGCTGGCAATATGGTAGAGTCTACAGGGTGTATTACGCGAATGTATAGGATAGGCTAGAGATGATAAAACCACAAAAAAGTTCTGGACTGCATGGTGACGGATCCTAGTCAGAAGGCCTGTTAGTCAGAAGGCCCGGTAGTCAGAAAACCTGTAAGGATGATTAGTCAGAAGGCCGATTGTCAGAAGGCCCGTTAGTCAGAAAATAAGTAAGGATGATTAGTCAGAAGGCCTGTTTGTCAGAAGGCCCGTTAGTCAGAAAGTCAGATAATTACCAAAATCATCTAATTTGTGAGCAACCCTATGACCAATTATTTGTCTTTATTTATTTACTTGTGCCAGCAACAACGTCTAGCACTTGCATAAGGGTTGCGTTAATAATAGTATTATGTTTTAGAACCTAATGTTGCTGACGTAATTTCCAGCTTCAATGAATAAAAAAAATAATCATAATAAGTAGATCAAGTGGTTATAGCCAAGTTGCCTGTAAATAATAGTCAATTTTCTACATATAGGAGCAATAATAATAATAATAATTGCATATCGCAGGCAGCAATGTACACTCCTTGTCTTTGAACAGTTTGGAACAATGTAAATATGACCAAGCAATATATGTTCAACATACTGCTTCAAACGGGAGTACATGAAATTTGAAAATTGCTGAGAAAAAATGGTCGAGATAAGAAGATATGCCCCTACTACTAACAGATTATAATGAGATTCTAAGCTTGTCTTAATTAGCACGGTAATAATATATACTGCAATCACATTATTCAATAGTTCACCCCCGTGCTTAGGTAAACTTCACTTTTTCGAATATGCCTTTTCACACGAAACAGTCGACAAATAACGCTAGTTATCAGAATAGCTGGACGAACAATTTATTATTTATTCTGAGCAATATGATACATTTAATTATCAACGCTTGACATAGGCCTACATGGCTGCAAACTCAACACCGGTTGAGAAATATTGTGGGATTTCTCATGACACACTTTTCACATCTATTTCAGTAAAGTTTATATATGCGAAAAAAAGAGTATACGTACTGCTGGAAAAATTAAAGCGCACTCATTGCTGAAAATAACCCAACCGTGCAACCAACCAGTCATCAATAATGCTACTTTTCAATTTCAATGTACAAACTTTAGAACCGCCAGTGATTTTTTTTCAAGATCATATCAAGATCATATCAACTAATAGGCGAACGTATATATCCTTGAGACGCAACATTTGATCTCTATGGGGTTCTACAGGTTTTACTCTCAGCTGTGCAATTTGTTTGTGTATACTTTTTCACAATTATAATTTTCATAGCTATTTTTCTCTCGCAAATTATTTCTTAAACTACCGAATTTTTGAAAAACACTTGGACTCCATAAGGATACTTCATAAGTGAGCCCTATCCTCGAATATTCATTTTATGCACAACTCTCACCATTTTTTTATCAATAGCTAGACAATAAACATTTTAATCAAATGCGTCCCCTATAGCATTGTTCACTGCACAATAAACAAATTCTGACTAACGGGCCTTCTGACAAAAAATCCCAACTGATTTTCTGACTAACGGGCCTTCTGACCAACGAGCCTTCTGACTAACGGGCCTTCTGACTAATGGGCCTTCTAATTATCGGGCGTTTTGACTAACGGGCCTTTTGACTAAAAGGGTGTCACCTTGCGAACAGCTTACAATATCCAAAAGGTTAAAAAAAATAAAAAGATTCAGAAAATAATAACTGTTAAGAGAAATAAAAATAAAATCATTGACATTTTAATATTTACGGTAAAATTATTTGCCCTGCCCTAGATTCAATTAGCTTTAATTTGGTAATTTTATAAAATTAGACAAGTTTGAGGTCGTTATGTTTTGTCTTGCACACTGATTTTAATTATGGCTTAATTTTTTTTCACGTTGAACGAGTTTTTACTGTCTATTTTTAATATGAAGTTTATCTGTTTCCAGCCCGTCGGTGGCTAGCTCTGTTTGGCAGGGCAATTCCCCGTCTTGCAGGGTGTCTTGTCAAAATGGCGCAGCAGGAAGAGTGGCGACTTTGTGTTGCCTGGCTAGTTGAGTGTGGTATTTTGTCAAATGACCACAAAGTATCGCATGAAGGGGCAGAAGTATTTGATCTAGCTCAAGTTTTAAGAGATGGGGTCCTTATTTGTCATCTTCTCAATCGGTTGCATCCAGGGGCGATCGATCCTAAAGATTTCAGCCAGAGACCTCAGATGTCACAGGTTTGTTTTCATTTTAATTTGTAGACTAAATTAGGCCTAACGTTAGAGTTAGAGGGTCTCCTAACGCTATCGGGCTTGCAACAGCTTGCTGCGCTCGCATAGGCCGTTGTAACACACGGCTAGGAGACCTTCTAGCCGTGTGTTACAACGGCCTATGCGAGCGCAGCGAGCTGTAGGCGCAAAGCCTAAGCCTAAGGTCAGTAATGACCGGTGTCATGGGGTGGACAATTTTAACTGTCTAATTTACATTTTAAGCTGTAAATCTATGCATGTTTGCCTCCACAACATCACAGGCATCAGAGAGGACTATACCCAAAGTCACATTAAAAGTGATCAACCAGGATCGCATGTTTTTCGTTGATTTCTCGCTTAATTGTCAACCGATTTTTATGAAATTTTGTAACAATCTTATTTCAACAGAATTCTAATAGGCCCCTATCCCTGAAAATTTCGTAAAATTATATATTGTATTTCAAAAGTTAGACCATTTGACATGTAATAAATTTAAATTACGACGTCCCTCTATAAACCCATTAAACTAATTCTAGAATTTTATTACATGTCAAATGGTCTAACTTTTGAAATAATAAATATAATTTTGCGATTTTTTTACCGCTGTTAGGATTTAAGCAGAAAATGGCCTTTGCAAAATTTTAAGAAAATCGGTTCAGAATTGACGGAGAAATCGCCGAAAATCATGCGATCCTGGTTAATTTGACGGCGAGTATAAATGACTGGACTCTTTAAGTCTAATGTTACTGTGTTGGTGTCATGAAACTTCACCTACACTGCAGTCTAAGTAGGCCTAACGTTACAAGAATACAGAAAGGTTCGCCACAGGAAGATTCACCACAACATTGGAATGTTCGCTACTTCTGTTTATTGATTGTGAAAATATTTTTTGTACTAAAGACAACAAAAACATTTGAAAATCATACATTATACAATGATAATATGCCTACAATTATAATATACATAGTTGATTACTAGTCTACATAAAATATCTATATAAAAATATATTTTTTTATTACAATAGATCTAGTTCAGTGTGTATTCTTCAATAAGCATGATATTAAAAATTATTAATATAAATCACAATGATAATGTTACACAAAATATTTTCAACAATAATAAAATATTTCTTATAATATTATAGTCAGATTCACATTAAATTCATCAACCAGGATTATTGAATTTCGCCGATTTCTCAGTCAATTCTCAACCAATTTTCATGAAATTTCACACACACTATTTTCCATTCATGTTGTAACTACCCTGAAAATTTTGCGAAATTTTGATGAGTATTGTAGAAGTTAGACCATTTGACATGTAATAAAATTCTGAGACGAAGCTAATGGCTTTATAGAGGGCAACATTTTTATTTATTTACTACATGTCAAATGGTCTAACTTTTAAAATACTTATCAAAACTCCGCGAAACTTTCAGGGTAGTCACGACATGAATGGAAAATAGTGTGTGTAAAATTTCATGAAAATTGATTGAGAATTGACGGAGTAATCGGCGAAATTCATCCACCACGGTGAATGTGAATCGTGGTATATATATATATTATTTATAATTATTATCCATTTTATTATACTACTTAAACATTATAAAGAAAGCTATTTCTTATAATATTATATAGAGCGGGTTCGAGTATTTCCGAACGGGGGGGGGGGTATTTCCGAACATCGCTAATATATTTCATCCCGTTGCTGGCTAGACATGAATAAATTGTGTCAGGCAGAGCTGCCAGTTGTGCGTGACTGTTCTGTCACTCACTGTTATTATGGATCAATTTCATATCCATTTATTTTGCTATTTCAAAAAGTCACTTTCAAAATGTCGTAAAGTAGACATGTCTTTAAAAAATAAGGTAATTACACGTAAGATAATGGTATGTTTATGATATGTATTATCAATCGTGAAATTATTATTTATATGGGCAAATGTACCTTATAATGCACCTCTTAGATAGAAAAACATCAAAAAACACTTTTTGGTCATGATAGCCTAATCGAGGGGGCGTGTTCCTAAATAGACCCATCAATTAATTTGGTTTCGGCTAATTACGAACACTAGGCCCATACACCACAGTTTCACAGTGAATGCGTCATTGCGAAAGGAAATACACCAATGGAGCGATGTGTAGGCCTACAAACGGTTGTGAAGTTACTATGTGGGTTTGAAAAAAAATATGAAGGAAACAATGAAAAAAAAATCTCAGATTTCAACAGATTCGGGTAATCTCGAACATTGGCATTTCCCAATATTTTTTGTTTCATATTTTTCTTTGTGGACGAATTACATTGGGCATTGATTCTATTTTTATCATATTTGAGTATACTGCGCATGTTCATGCTTCTAAACTGGTTATTTTCTCATTAGATTAAAAAATGGGTGGGTGTTCGATTATATCCTACTTGGTGTTCGACATTACCCCCTCTATTTCGAGTATACCCGCCGTTACCTTGGGTACTACAACTTCCCCTACAACTTTCCGATTCATGAATGACCATTCACGTGGTACATTACGTCATCAATCATAGTTTCATTCATGAACTGATGTCACGTGGGGAGCTGATTGACAATTAAAGACACCCGAAATCAAGTGCACAGGCTTAGGTGTTCGGAAATACCCGAACCCGCTTTATATACTACTCATAATTATTATCTATTTTATTATACTACTTCAATGCGAATGCTTAAATAACCATATACAGTACACAATCAAAATGATAATAAATCATCGGCTTAGCTTTTTCTATGTTGCCACTTGTCACATCCGTCACATTTCAATGCATGTTGACGAGATTTGTGCAGGCAATGCACAAATAGCCCCAGTCAAGTCAAAGTCTAATCTATGGGACAGTAAACCATTGCAGGAAATATAATGTCTTGAACAGTGTGGTTTAATATCAAAGATAGAATGATTATGAGAATAATTGCCAGCACTTGAATACATGTATACATTTCATCTGCTAGACATAGCAAAGTGAATATCAATTTAAAAAACAGTGTTATTTTGTTTAAATTGAAATTGCAATCAAACGTCTAATACTCTTTGAATTCAGTATATTTTCATTTATTATATTTATATAATTACCAGATAACATTAAAATGTTTTGTAATCAATTCTAACATTGTGGCAAACCTTCCTATGATAGAAATTAGTTGGGGCGAACCTTCCAAAGCTGTGGCGAACCTTTCAATTTTGTGGCGAACCTTCCTGTGGCGAACCTTCCCTGTGGCAAACCTTCCTGATACCGTCACAACATCTAGCATAGTCTACAAAACAAAAAAATTGTATGTAGATGTATAGATTATAAATATATTATATCCAATTTATATATAATAATATTATGTTGTAATAATATTATAACATAAATTATAGCATTTAAAATAAATGCCTTAAATAGTCTAGATACTAAATTAACTTCCCAAAAAATTTTATGTCAGACGGGAAATGTGAATGCAGTGTGCGACACTAACGCTCGACCCAGTCCAGTAATCCTGGCACCGGGCAAGCACACATTCTCAGGCACTGGACCTGCTGGTCGAGTATATATTCAAGGGCTTATCTGCTTATGTAACGTTACTAGGCCTATACGAGTATTGTCAGCATGTCTGACCAGTACAAGGATAGTCTGCAGTAGCGGTATTAAGACAATGTGGCGCCGTCATTAAGCCAGGCGACATTGGTTAGAGCTCCCTGCACGTGCCAGCCTCCATCCACTCTCACGTGCCACTCTCAGTTGTAACTGATGACGTCATCTACTCTTGCTGACCTTAGCCCGCCATTGATTAAATGGTGGTGTAACTATATCATCCCTGCAGGGACATCGTGTTACATACATGTGCGCTAAGGGTTGAGCACGTGTCAAGTCTTATGTCCCTTGGCGCTACTATAGTAGAAACAGATCCATACCTCACATATTTGGATGACCAGTGGACGCCAACTGCTAACAGTCTAAGACATGAGCTAGCGCGAAAAACAGATGCTTCAAATCTTACTTAGCATTAAGCTTATAAATTGGTGTCGCATTATCGCTGGGAATTTAACAGGGGCGCTTGTAAATCAATGATCACTATTGCAATGATTATGAACAGTTATTACTTTTGTTGTAAGCAAAACTGACATGGTGTCGTCATTCTGACACAACTCAACGATTAATTACTCAACACACACAGGTGTTTTTCAATGCTGGTCCACCTGTACGACGCTGGCCCAGTGTTAAAACAAGATGTACAACAACTAGGCTACATGTAACAGTAGCATACCGCGTTTACACCCACACTCACAACACGCTGACCGTGGCTCAACCATGTTGACACAGCTACATGAAGCAGGCTGGTGTCTGTTAGATTTTTTCAAGCCAGCAGATATTCTGGTAATCATGGTAATACAGGGTACAACAAAATCGGGGGGTGGTGGGGGGTGCGTTTATTAGGGATAATACAGTATATACTCAGACGGAACGCTTAAGCCATCTACAGCCAAATAGACTCTAGATGCAAATATGTTATTTATATTATATTTGATTATGTGACTTGATATCATCTATTAAATTGACTCTTCAATGTGAAATAACAAGAGATTATTATGGTATTATGCTATATTTTGTCTTTGTTATTTTCAACTTTTTTTCAAAAAATCACAATGATTGCGGGTTGTACATCACTTGTACATAATTTGTTTTTTTTAAAGTCCATACTGTATCAGATTCGAGCTTACCTGGTCTAGTGACATGTCACCAGGTCTAGTGATAAACTAAGGTTACTAGACCTGCTGGTCTAGTGATACAAAATGTTAATGTCACACCCTGTAAATGTCAGACGCAGGGCCATTTTACATCTGACATTGTTTCTAAGTGAAAAAAAAACCAGATACGGTATGTGATATTTTAGTATTTAAAACTTAGGCCTATATAGATTACTTCGAAAGCTATTCTCAGAACTTTGATTCTTTACTCAATCATTAATGTAACAAATATGGAACAGTAGATAGCCTCCCATTGACTTTCATAAAATTGTAGCTCTGTCGTACGAATAGCCAGTCCGTAAAACATTAAAGACATCCAAACTCTTACTATATGGTTACAGTCCATCTGAAAGTCTTGACAAAGAGCTCTAGTATAAATCTAATATTTATGCTGTGACATTTTCTCTTGTTTCAGTTCTTGTGCTTGAAAAATATAAGAATTTTCTTACAAACATGCAAAAACCTGTTTGGTTTGAGAGATATGGACATGTTTGATCCATATGACTTGTTTGATGTGAAAGATTTTGGGAAGGTAAGTAGGCTAGTGTAGTACTGTATATATATATAAAGAGTGTATGTGACCGGTGTGTAAGCAGAGCTGGGGGGGGGGGGTGTTTATTATGAAGGTTTACATTTATATTGATTTGATTATAATATTGATGATAGCGGTGATGGCCAAAATGTCATCTCCATCTACTTAGCAAGCACTGGATGTGAAACATAAGTAACTCACATCTGCCAAAATTATGCTCTTCTTTTGTGGCATAATAACCCCTAATATGTTCATCACGTCTTTAGCCGTTTTCAGCCTGTTTATTTCTTCTTCAAACATTAAAGCTTGATGGAGGAATGAGCCTTTAATTTTCTAGGTTTGAATTTATATAAATATTTTTTTAAACTTTTACCATTGTAAATTTGTAAGTTATTTTTACCCACTTAAAATTGTAGATTGAGGTAGTGAGCCATAACTTTACAAATTAAAGCATTACACTGTATTGCTCCATGCATTACATCCGATCGTCCGAGATGACCAACATTTTGGGAAGGACGGGTTTAGTTTCACTGACCTTGAGTGCCCCTGCTTGACAATTATAAAGAAGGTCAAGTGATATTTTTAGGAATGACTAGCTGATTTTTTAGCCAGTTGTCCAACTGGACAAGTGGAAATTTAGTCCAATTTTGAGCCCTGCAGTGGCCAGTGTTGACAGCATTTTGTTGTATGCCTTAACTAGGTAAATATAAAGGTTGCAGTCAGAGTATTGTACTACATGTACAAGCTAAATATGGTTATCCGTGTGAGACTTGGGTTGTCCTGGAGGCACGGAACTAACTTATTTTGTGTGCTGATAAATTTTATATTGGGAGTTTTATACCCTGGACTGCCAGCTAACTAAAAATGGGGATGGCAGTTATTAGAGGTAGCTAACTAACAAATGGGTGTACCTGGCAGTTATTAGAGGTTTTGTTTGTAATGGATACAACATTGTAAATAAAATTATTATTTTAGTACCATTTTTTTTTTAAATATTTTTTGCTAACTGGCATTTTACATTGTTTAAGTAATTAACATTTAAACAACTGGTGCTTGAAAAATAGGATTTTCGGCATGATGCGATTGAAAGTCCTTGAATTTAAAATGATATCTATATTTTTGATAAGAGAAGTGCAAATAACAAAATTAAGTAAAATCCTTGTCACTGAATAAATTGTGTTTTATTTACCCCTGTACCTTAAAAGTGCGTGATTTTTTTCAAATACAGTCCTTGAAAGTGCTTGAATTTAGTGTAGCATTGGCAATATATAAACCTTGTCACCATACATGCATGGATGTTATGCTGAAATCACCATTGAATTATTGCAGGTAATATACACATTATCAAAACTGTCAAAATCAGCAGCTGCCCAAGTGCATGGTCCCAGGTAAGACAAATTTTAATTGTCAAAGGAATTTTATTTGGTGTATAGAGATGCTCTCAATGATTAAGATCTATATACAATTTAAAAAAGTGATTCCTCTTCTAATTTGAAAGACAAAAATCTACTGCATACATTTTATAGGCTACGGTGTCTTATGATAATTTTTAATATTTTCAAAGTGAACATTTCTCTGTTTATTTTATAGCACACACAAATTGTGTATATTTACAGAGTAATCTTTAATATTGTAAATATTTTTGCAGCGGGTTTCCAAAGTCTAGTGCTTCTCATATAAATAAAAACAACAACAACTATAAAACCCTAGAAGAACTTGCAACGTAAGTATATTTTTTCATTGTTTGAAAGTTTTTAACAGAATTCAATAAATTGTATTTTTTAATGGTGTGTATGATTCTTAAATAAATTAAAATATCCTAGATATCATTGACATTGTTTCTAACACATCTGGTACCGACCTGATTTTAATTGTAAATGCCTGTACATGTGATTTGTTTTCTTGATAAACATCCAATTTATCCCATCTTTTTTTATATACTGATCTTAGTACTGCCCAATTCAGTTGTTGACCAGTTCTCTTACATTTACAGCTCCACTTGAGTTGCTGTGCATAAAAGGCTCACCATAAATAAACGTATAAATTTGCTGAACAGGAGCTTTCTTTAGATATGCCTCAATTTGCATATTTATTACCATCAGGCTGGAATCAGGCTTACACATTTGTCATTACCACTCATCATTGGTCTTATTCCTGAATATTCATTCAAAATTCAAAGCCTAAATTATTTTTTGGAAAGGCTCCGTAGGCTCTGACGACGGGAGAAAATCCTAAATTTTGTGGCACGCCATGCATGGCAACAGAATGGATACTTGTGTTCAGAAAACATCACACGTTAATTAATGCTCTGTCATATTAGTTCAACATTAAACCAATATTGGGTCAATGCCATAAGTTCAATCACATGTTTCATACTTAGAACTGACATAATTATTTATTATGGTACTGAAACTGATAATCAACATTTCTGTCTTATGTTGTCTTGTACTTGTATCATAATTTGGCAGAAAGGTGTTTGAGATATGTCAGATGACAGTTCAACTTCAATATATTTTAACCAGTCTTTATGCAGGTTTAATGTTGGTTCAATGCTGGGCCAGCATCATCTGATTGCTGAGCCTTGAGCCAATACATGAGCATGTAATAATAATATTCACCGCAAGGGCGTCTGCGGCTTCCCGATATTGGGGGGGGGGGGGGGGTTGTGTTCAAGAGGTAAAATAGAGAAATGAGGGTTTTGGTGGCTGAATATGAAATTTTGACACTGGGCCAATTCAGTGAACATTGGATCCAAGATGAAGCCCTTTTTTTCTGTTTTGTGAGCAGCCACTTTCTGGCCTGAACAGCCAAACTGATTTGCGAGATGTTCAAAGCAAATGATAAACCCATGCTATGGCCAAGATGTAGTTAGATTTCGAAGCAAAGCCATCGAACAAAAGGGCCTAACTAAGAAATTAATTTAAAAATGGGGTGTGTTGGATACTGGTGCCTATTTAAAATGGAGACATATATTTGCACTTCAGATCAAATGTGGGTCTAGTTATCAATGCCTTTTTATTTCTGCAATTATTCATATTTTAAATGCAAATACCATTTTTAGCTATTCACATGCTTTACGTGACTCAATCAGGCCAAAAATCTATATTTTTATTTTGCCTCTTTGATATGTTATTGATTAAATTTTCAAAATGTCCATGGTGACAAAACAGAAATCATTTGAATACCCAGACAGCCAGATGTAATTATGCATTTTTATGGTTTCATTTATAACTGCATGTGCCTAGCTTCGGATATGCCCGAGGATGTGCCTATATCTGGAACCATTACATTTTTTTAGGCAGTTTATATGTTGATGCGAGGGAATACGACTACCCGGGTTATTCAAAATGGCCACATCCTGACGTAACCAGTTTACCAAGCGACCCTATCAGGGCATGATGGATCAAATGGCAATATAGATTTGCGATAAAATAAATAACTAAAATGGATTGAAAACTATAAATCTTAATTTTCCAGCTTTAAAAAAACAAAAGAAATTTGTTTTTCGTATTGTATGGTATTAGTAATAGTACATGTACTTCTCACATAACACAAGATGTATTCTTATTTTAATGTTGGCCAACCGTCTGTGTCTTCACTAACTTCAGACCAGAACCGTTCAACGTGTGTTTGCTGGGTTATCACCAGACCAGATATTGTCATATTGGTTGACATCTGATGTTTACCCTTTACCTGCCAAGTTATCCAATTTACATTTTACCCACTTGAAGTTGTGCCTTACTGTTGTGACTCAATGGGTAGAATCTATTATATAATTTGCATAATTTTAACCCAAAAGATGATATTATTACTGATAAAAGACATATTTCATCTCTTAAAACATTAAAACAATCTAATGCCCCCACCCTCCCAAAAATATGATTGAAAACGATTACAGTCATAATTGGGGCTCAAAGGTTAAGTTGAATGGTTGTTGAGCTCTCAAAGATGCCAAAGTAGCAAAATAGAAAGCGAGTGCCACAGGGATTCCAGTGGGCAACAACACAGATTTTTTGTTTATTTTAGTGTTGACTGTTCGGCATCTAGTTTCATACGCAACAAACAATTATAATAAAAGAGAATCATTCAATTACACAGCTTTTTTAGGGCTGTAATACAAGTACTCCCACTGTATTTGATAGTCAAACATTCAGAGGATACTTCAACTAAGTGGTTATAAGTGCGGACATCTAGATAATCTAGTAATCTTGGAAGTTGATATACACTGCTTTCCAGAGATGAGGTTCCAGATGATGATATCTACGATACAGTATCCGCCAATCAAGATGAACAGAATCAAGAGATCTATGAAGATCTATGTTCATTACAGAGAAAATCTGAGCAGCTTCACCAGGTAGAGATTGTATCTTGGAACTTGACCTAGATTTGACTTGAGTCACCCTTGCACGTCCTTTGTTTCCTCCTCCTTGACAGTGTCTCACTCCCCCTGTTATGTTTGTCTTTACATGCATGTTATGTTTGGTTTATTTTTGTCAAACTCTTATTGTTGTTTACTGTTCTATTTGCAGATTTAATTTGGGAATTATATTTTTTGCATGCATGCCTTTTTTGCAGAATATACTTTTAAGCTATAGCAGCAGAAGTTTAAAGGACCAACCTAAAACTTTAATTATCTATATATCATGCCCTTGCTGTGAAATAAATATACATGCTAACAATGAGGTCAAAAATGCTTATTTATGAATTTTATTTTGCGAGTGTCTTTATTTTTCTATAACACCTGAAATTGTGACAACAAGATATAATTCCAAATTTGATGTAATATAGTTTACAATGCCATTTCCTTATCTAATTAAGAATATCCAAAAAAAGGGGTAGCTAACTGGTTTCGTTGAACAGTGGCCGGTAAATAGCATATAACAGGGATGGAAAAATATGGTGTCTTCAATAAAAAAAATTGAAAACATCGGTTATTTGTGTAATACTGCCAGTATTGAACTGAGACTAGCTTCATACCTCAACAATTGTAGTGCAGATTTACCTGATTACAGCTAAGGATTCCATCTAGATCCTTGATGACAGATATAACAATCCTTACATTTACATGTACGTCATTTAAGACCCCAACATGAACAAACATGAGCCGTTATTAGCTGTTGTACATTGTAGAGAAGTGTGACACAGAAAAGATTCAGCATGGACTCTTGCAGGAGGTCATCTGTTATCAGACTTTTTGATATGTTTAGCGTACGCTTTACTTACATTTTTAGTATAGATGTATTTCAGTGCTCATAAAGACAGCACTCACTCAATAGCTCTCAAAACATATTTATAGAAACTACTGTTGCATACTCAAGAATCAACACTGATACATCATTATGTGTAATAATTGGTTGAAATGTAACATTTCCTAAATGCTAATAATTCTGTTGTGGGTTAGCAAGTTAGTGATTGACCACGAGTAGTCAGTTAGTATCTCTTGATTGAACGTGAATGGGAACCTTTTATAGAACTAAGATGTTTTGGGATACATATATGTGCAACCATTTAGGTGCAATTGTCTTCGTTTAGCGATGTAAGCGTGGTGAGACCTTTGTATGAAATAAACACTTTTTATTTATATCTGTTCAATATAATTTAGCTTTACATAATAAATAATATTACAAATTAGTCTGGCTGTCTAAAACATTGTGTCTGCTATAGCTTGGAGTTATTCAATCTCCCCATGCTCATGTTATTATAGAATGTTGATATTAGGTCATTTCCTATTGGAATAATTGCTTTCCCTTCTGCATGACCTACATTATGTTGCATGCAGAGAGAATCAATTAGATGATGATTGCCTGTATGACATACCATCGCGCGATGAGGAGATGGAAGAGATCTATGGGGACTTGATGTCAGTCAAATTTGGCACTGCAGGCAAACCCAAGGTAGCAGCAGCAACTTCGGTGTGGGATTACAAACTGATATGTTTCAGTTTTTAAAAACTTTTTTTGTATTTCTTGTTTGTACCTATAATCTATTAATAATTATATGCTATAGTAGGGTATGCTGTTGTAACCATCACTAATACCTGCACTTTCTGCATTATAATTTTCCAGGATTTTAACTAACCTCTAACCCAACGAATAATGTCAATGAATCTCTTTGAATTTTTAAAGAGATGTGTTTGTGCTGTGTATGCAGATGTTATTTTCTCTAACCTTTTCAAGTATGTAAAAGCAACAGATTAATTTGCAATATCTATTTCATCCACCTACATGAAGTTTGTGATCTATCTCGGTCTTTCCCAATAAGCTCAAAATTTCACTTGACAGTAGGTCCTGTAAACTTGAAACTTTTACCAGACAAAAAAAATTCACTAGGCTGTAGGTGGTCAATGGCCGATTCTTACTAAAAAAATGACCAAAAAACAAAACTGACAAAAAAAATAACCAAATTGTAGGTTCGATGTGGTTGGGTAGTTTGCCGGACCTACCTCTGTTTTACCTGACATGTCCAGTCGGTCTGACGCTATTGGGAAAGACTGTATCTTAGCCAAGTACATTGTAGGTGACATGTATCTGTATACAACTGTCACTACATTGATGTACATGCCTTAGTACTATTTGTGTGACACACTTTCTACTAGATATCAACCTTTTTCGGAAACTACCTCTTAGAAGAGTGAGTCTCAATCGATATATAGAAAATACTAATTACATGTATTGTTTATTCTCTCACATTTATATTTTGCATACTACACAGGTAGTATTCTCCTTCTTAGAACTCTATTTATTTCCCTTTAGCATGTTTAGTACACATATTTCAATTACCAAATTTTTCAGCACGCATGCAACATGAAAACAAATATTCGCAAGATTTTTCTGTAAAGTTCTAAATGATAATAATTCAAAATAATCTGCTGGTATTTTCAAATCAACAATTGTGGTTGATATTACTTCAAATCTGAAGCAAATTATGATATTTGATTTAGAGCACAAAGTTAAAATAATTTCCTGGTTTATGTTGGAATCAGCTGAATATTAATTCTTGTGGAGATTTAACTCCATTTTTGATGGATTCCATGTTTCTTATCCAAGGAAAGTTATAGCGAGGGTGCAGGTATTAAGGATGTGTCCACGCAAAAATGCACTTAGGAATGTGGCACCCTTGAATTTCACTTGTAATTTCCTTACAGAAGTATAGACGATGACTTAGATGATGACTACTATTCTAGGGTAGACCAAGATGACCTATATGCTGATAAAATATATGACGACTTATTAGCCACAGCCAGCCGGGTATGTTCCATCATAGTCAACCTCTGAATCCTGAATTATATTACTTGACACTGATGACTTTTATAGGAAACCTAGTGGAAGCTGAAACATCAGTTTATATGAGAATCACAGTGATTTACATAAATTATATAATTAATCAACTTATTTGCTATATGCATTTGTTTTACCATAAACATGATAAAAATAGGTTAAAACATGCTTTTTCTCAGTTTTATAAAAAAAAACATTTAATCATGAGAGAATATGAGATTGAAAGCAGTCTTCAGTATTTTACATTGTTCAGTTTTCGCATTTTCATGTTGTGTGCTAAGTTTTCTTTTTTGTATGCTGTATATGAAAAAAGAAGGATATGCCATAACCAGTCCTTAGAAAAGTCGAAATACACTTGCAATGTTGTCTGAATGAAAGCGCAGAACAATCTAGTATGCCCATTAAATAGAAAGAAAAACAAAATAAAATTTAAAATATCATAAATTTTATAAAAATAATTTACAGATAAACCTACTGGGACTAGGTTACTGTGTGGATTGGTTGTCAGTCCGACAAGGTGTTAATTGAACAAGCTTGCTCAAGATTGTTTTTTAATATTTTCTTAGAAAAAAACCTTATTTGGACGCTAGTATAAAATATCTTGTATTATTCTGAAAATGATAAAAATGTGTATTTTTTAAATTACTTTGTCTGATTCCTTTTACATTTACTGATTTACTGATTCTTCCCGGTTATTTTTTGTGATTCTTCATAGTTTTTGAATACTAACATTTTAATGTGCATGCTACACACATAGAATGCTCATAGTCAGCCTTTGTATATAAGCTATAACCATTTACTTCGATTTTTATCACACCAACCTTTTATATAAATATTGCATATAAATTGTTAATTGATTTTAAAATGACTATATGATTTTAAGTACATTACAAATTACTTAAGAAAGAATATCAATGTTCAATAGATTCCTTGAATTTCTGTTACAAATTTTCTATAAATTTGAAAATGTGTTTGTATATTTTGTTAAATTCAACAATTTGTAATGTAATTGCTGTAATGGTAAACTTGCAGGCTATATGCTAATGCTAAGATTGAAGGCTATGTGCTCACAAATGATCTTTCTGGTAATGTGATTAAATCACAAGTTTATCTATAAGAAAATATTTCAAAGTATATTTTTTAAACCTAATTTGTTTATTTGTATCTACAGGGAATAGAACTGAAATCACAAAGAGATTACTGTATAAATGAATTAGTTGAAACAGAACGCAACTACAAACAAGCTTTAGAGATGATGGTTACAGTATGTACCTATTTTGTTCATTATCTATTTCATATCTACATTATGTGAATAATCTTTGATCTATTTGTCCAACCTTGAGGCTGGCATTAACACTTTAATAAAATTATTGCGGGGGTATTGCATATAGTTCACACTTTAATTTGTAATTTTTTTATAACAAACTAAACAGCAGCAAGGATGAGCAACCAGGGCACGAAATAAGGGCATTCCGGGTGTCGGAGACTACCTATTTTGCTGCCAGACAACCCAATATCATTCTCAGGGTTTCCGTCGGAAATTAAGTCAAAAAATCAATAAAGATTTATCGACATTAAGTCAAAAAATCAATAAAGATTTATCGAAATATGTGCATTGTTTCTGTGCATGATGCAGATTATCTTGTCACAATTTGTGCGTTTTGAAACAGTATGGCAGGGGCTGTGCTGCTTGTAAAATCATGAGACAGGCCACCTACTATATAGTAGAACCTGCAATGAGCAGCCACCCTTGTGACACAGGGAAAGTGGCCTTTTAAGGCAGGTGGCTGCTCATAGGAGGTTCATTTGTATAGGAAATGTTATTTTGGGGAATGGCCAAGTGGCCTCCCATAGGAGGTTGGCTGCTCATAAGAGTGGCTGCTCATAGCAGGTTCTACTGTATGTCCCAAAATTCGGACAACTAAAAGAATAATCTCTCAAAATATCATTTTTTAGACTCGTCTCAAATTTGTATGAAAGGTAGTATTGATATTCAACACCTATTTTAACTTAAAAAAACTAATTAGTTAATTGAAGTTTTTACAGACTTTCAGTGGATGAAAATGATATTTTTGTTGCAATAATATTAGATTAGAATCTGTTATTTAATCATGAGTATCGTTTGTGAACATGTGTGCAGTGTATATAATTATGTTTTGCAGCATTTTATCAGACCACTCAGATCTTCATTACAGCCTGCAGAACATCAAACAGTTTTTGCATGCATTGAGGTGTGTATTGAATGCTGGCTAGACCTGAAAATGAATCTTTAGTTTCAGACATTTTTTACGTTCAACCCTTGTGAGCGTGTGATTAGTGAGTAAAAATATATTACTACATGCTAGCGTTCACAGTATCACAACAGCTGCCGCACATTCACAGGTTTTATACTGAGCAGGCAACCGACAGTGTCGAGCCCTGTTGTTGTATATGTTGCGCAGAGAACATATCTAACACCATGTGTCTGTTAAAAAGTACTTTTTTTATTGCACTACGAACGCCGATTTTGAGATTTGTCTTTTAATGCTCAGATAAACACGGTTAAATAACTGTATTTCTGTCAATACAAGTGAATGTCAGCCATCATGTGGCCCAGTCAATTCAAGCTTACAGGTCATTCTAATTTTCCAGTTGATAACTGAGGTCAGTTTGGTGACGTCTAGACGGGGCACCTGTCGGGCACTTGGTTTCCAGACGGGGAGCTGGATGTTCTTTATAGACTCCAGAAAATTCCAACAAAATGGCCGCCGTTTATACTGTTCATACCAGCTTGATGCAAATTTTTTAATGTTTATATTTTCCTGACACAACCTTAAAAACGTATTACTGGTGGCGGCCATACACTTTTTCAACGTCACAAATTGATTGTACACCATTAGACAGTCAGATGAGGGTGTGCAGACATCACACTGGTGCCTCGCCTGTTTTTTCAATAGGCAGCTTGTCAACCAGGAGCAGGACCTGTTGACAATGTTGACTAGTTGACGTCACGCGTGACCCGCGTGGCATACTTACCACCTGGAGCCATCCAGGTCAAAACGCTACATTGGCGTTTGTTGAGAATAATAACCAACCTGTGTCAAATTTTTCTAAATATGTGAATTATTCTATTACAATAAACATAATAAACCACTTTTAAGGTGAATTCGACATCATATTTTCAAATAAACCATGAGAACATTCATGACCTAAACAGAATCAAACAGACTCCTATTGACAGTTCACGGTAATATAAAATGCGAATCCGAGTTTGGTATTCACATAATGAATGAATGTAGACTTTTCAGTCACCAGCATGACAGTGCACTTGATCAGTGTGTGCAGGGGATTCACTTAGTACTCAACAGTAATTGGCCGATTCGGTGAGGCATGGCTCACTATAGCACCAAACTCTGCAGTAGCATTGTGACCAAATATAGCCGGACTCCACATGATCAGTGTTTACAAGGTTCGATGACGTCACGCGTGACCCCGGCTCGTGACCTTAGTAGCAGTAGCTTTGTGGACAAAAACTCTGTATTTCACCAATGTCGGTTCAGCGCAAACAGGGAAACGCTAGCAGTACGTGTAAGAGCTGTAGCAGCGGCCAGTGCTGTCACAAATCGGCTACTAACTGTTGTACCAATGTCAATCCAGCACTGGGCCGCATTGGGGAAACACATTGGGGAAACACTAGCAGCAGGCAAAAGTGATAGGCCTATTATAGAAACAAATAGTAGGCTTAAATCAATGTCCAGTAAAACATAGACACATTCTAAGGATCAAGCTCACCACGTTATCAAGTAATCAAACATCTACCCAATGTTGGTCAACCATCTACGACGCTGGCCCAATTTTGGTCCAACTTTGGGTGGATGTCTCGTGTTTGCTGTAGTTAAGTATTCAACTCACCTGCTGCCGCACGTAGCGCAGCGGCATCGTGAGTTGACAGCTATGCCATATATATCAGGGCCCTATAGATATGATTCTGTTGTGTCACACACATTCCACTCTTTAAGTCAACGTGAAAGAACTGGATTGATCAATAAATACGATTGGCAGAATAAGAATTAAAAAACAAATGTTATGGATCATGTTGTAGGCTTTTATCATTGAAGTATTCAATGATTAGATCTATTTTTAGACTATTAAATTTTTTGGAAAATAGATATCACCAAAGGCAGAACCTACAGGAAAAGGGCAAAAGTAGGCCTATTAACTGGCGTGTAGAGTGTAGGCCTAGGCCCATGCAAATGTTATAGGGTTGGGAACTGAGGATCTCTTTTAAAGCAGAGGAGACTGAGACTGCGTACGTGAGACGCCCCTATGAATTGGCTGAACATATTTTGCACAATTTAAGAGCATAAAACCTCAATGTTACAATCAATAAGCAGTTTTAGGCCTACAATAAAAAAAACTGTGATGATATAAAGCGTTAGGCCTACATGAAGAACAATGTTTTTATGTAGTCTATCAGTAAAGATGAAGAAACAGCTTCTGACTTTTTGTTGACCAAACTCTAACTTACTTTAAAGTTAATTTGCAAACTAGAGGGTAACTGTGACCAACGTTTTTGGTGGCCATTTTTAATTTTGTTGGCTAATTTGAATACGAAGCAATTGTTATTTTTTCTTATGACAGATTGCTTAATTTTTTTGCGTAGGCCTATGCGTTTTCTCAGTCATTTTGAATTTTGGTGGCAATTTTAGACTTCAGAATTCGGTTTCCAGAGGTCAGACTGGGCATATTACCTTGGACTTCGAACAAATTTGGGAATTCAGACTTTGGACAGACTTTGAAGTGACTTCGCACTTCGAATTTTGTACTTCAGACTTCGGGCAGATTTCAAACAGACTTTGGACATCAGACTTTGGATTTTGGGGGTTTGGACTTAGGTTTCAGACTTTTTAGACTATTGACAGACTCCAGACTTTGGTTTCAGACTCAGATTTGTGACTTCAGACTTCTGTTTTTGGACTCCAGGTTTTAGACAGACATAGGCCTACGTAGTACTTAACACATACTTCAGACAGTTTTTGGACTGCGGACAAACTTTGGACATCAGACTTCGTATTTTTATTTTTCAGACAGACTTCATAGGTCTACATAAAACTTCGGATTGTGGACTTTAGACTTCTGTCTTCAGACTTCGGACTTTGGCCTTCAAACATACTTCGGACTTGAGACTTCAGACTTTGAACATCATGATGACTTCGAATTTTAAACTTCTGACTCCGAATTTTGAACTTAGGTTTTAGACTTGACACAACAGATTTTGAAATTCGGACAGACATCTGATTTTGAATTTCAGACTTCAGATGTAAGACTCCGGATAGACTTTGTAATCAGACATCAGATTTTGGACTTCAAACTTCGGACAGACTTCAGACTTAGGACTTTGAACTTCAGTCTTTGACTGCAGATTTTAGACTTTGGATAGACTTCGGACAGACCTCGCCCTACGGACTTCAGATTTTGAACTTCTGTCTTAGCATTTCAAACTTTGGACAATATACCCCAGATTTCTTTGGACTTCCAACATTGGATTTCAGACTTGAAGAGTTTAGACTTTGGACTTCAAACTTCAGACTTTAAGTTTCAGTGTTCAGGAGCTCCCATTGGGTTTTAATACTTTAAATAGTAAAATATAAAATTAAAGCACAATTTTCTATGACCTGATCTCTTGATTAGAATAAGCAAAACAGTTATGCAGCTTTAATTGTGAGACAGCTGTATTTTAGCTGTCCTTAGAACACTGAACCTGAAGGTCGGCGCAAGCTCTACTTCAGTGTCGTCAGGCTCTAGTTAATAAACCAAGAGACCAAAGGGTATTTTTTAATTTCAAATTATCATAAATGTTTAAGTTAGCTCTTTCTGCTTCATTTGAATGTGTATGTAATGGGTCTACAGCCATTACAAAAAACTCTTTCAGTGCGGTGATCGACCATAGGTCTCAGATTGTCAGATTCTGACCTCTAAAGTTGGTTCCAGTTCTGAAAGAGTTTAGTTCGTTTACATGTCATTTCCACTTGTTTTTTTTAAAAATTGTGCAAAATTTGAATGTTGTAATGTTTAATAAACCTGGTTTTTTTCTAATCTAGGATCTACATAGGATTCATGATGGTTTTCACTCTGTTCTGACAAAAGCTTGCTACCGCACCAATCACAATTCCTCTCAGATGACCATAGCAGATTGTTTTGTCAAATACAAGGATGATTTTCTCATTTATGGTGAATTCTGCTCCAACCTTCCCAAAGCACAGGAAATGATAGATGAACTGCTAAAACGACCGCAAACACGGGAAAAGATTAATGTATGATAAAAATCTTTTTATTATTTAAAAGTTTTAACTGTTTGCTAATGCTCACCAGTGTATTTGATCAGTTTCACTCTTTGGCTAATGCTCACCAGTGTCTTTGCTGATTTTTAAATTTTTCTTTTAATGGAACACACCTCTATTTTTTGGTGTATATACCTGTTTCATGAAAAGAAAATATTTATGAAATGGACAAGCTATTTTTAGTTGAGAATGATTTTGGAAATTTAAAATGAGTAAAAAGAACTCTAGCACTAATGATAATTATCTTTTTTTTTTTTCAACTTTAATATACACCCATTCCCATTTCAGAGAGTTCTTACTCTTCAGATGTTTTATAATGCTCTGGTCATTGAAATAAAGGCTGATTTTGTTATAAGAATCTTTTAATTATGTGTATTAGGATTATATTCGATAGTTTGTCCAACTCGAGACAAGCTCATGGCAAAAAAACTTTTGAGAATGTCAAAACTTTTTTCCGACATAAACTTTTACATCTTAGCTTTGTTTTAAATCTAATTGCATTTTGTTTTTTCTGTTACAGGAATGTCAAAAAAATGCCAATGATGGAAAATTTAGATTGCGTGATCTTCTGTCTGTGCCAATGCAAAGAGTATTAAAATACCATTTACTTTTGAATGTAAGGATGTCTTTCAAACTAATCAAGTTTTCTGTATTTATACCACATTATGTCTATTCATTAACCTAAATAATACAAGAAAACAGGATTAAAAGGTTTTTCATAAGTGTTGATCCTTGAGCAATTTAGTTTTTCTACAATAAAAAGATAATGTATATTGTGTATGTTTGTATAGGAGTTGATCAAACAAACTGATAAAGCTGACCGGGAACGTAATTGCCTGGAAAGGGCTTTGGAAGAAATGAAGGTAATATAATTATTTCTGTTCAATTCAATCTATTTTTTTCAATGTCAATTTGTCGGGGGAAAAAAAGTTCAATCTAGAGATCTTCTAGCAATATATATTTAACCCTTAAAAAGCTAATTTATAAAGTAAATTTTGTATCTACTACTCTAAGTTGTGTCTTGCTACTGCAACCATTCAAGTGGCTCAAAAAATTCTTGTTTAATCAACAAACATAAAGGCTGAAAACGGCTTCAAATGACAAAAAATATTCATATTTATGAAAAATATACATTTCTAATATTGAATTATTGGATTAGCTAAGCATGTACCAAAAACTATTTTATCAAATTTAGTGATATTTCTATTTGATCGAAAACATGCTTAAAACCGTATATACATTTCCTGGAGAACAAGGGTTAAAATGATCAGAATACATGAGAATATTCTACTGTAAACGTATACATTTGATTAGAATAGCCTACTATTACTGTTTAAATTTAAATTGTAGGATTTATCTTGGTATGTGAATGAAGTGAAACGTGATAACGAAGCCCTCCAGTTAATGTATGAGATCCAAGACAGGTAAGTGATTCTATTTTGAATCTGATTAATTTATCCCACACGGTATTGTGTAATTTCCTTCGCAATCTTTCAAAAAATATTAGAACTTATTCTCAAATCTGTTCTTGCCCTTATTATGATGGTATTATCACAATGGACAAAAAGTCACATTCCTTTACTGACTTACACAAAAACATTTTTTTAATTGTTGCCAGCACTTGAGACATCATGTTTATCATTATTATACTCATGTATAAAATAATTTCGATTTTTCCTGTCAGTGTTTAAAAATAGATTTAAACATCTAATTTGCTCTCTTTATGTTATCAATTCTCTTTAATTTTTTTTCAGTATTGTTGACCTTGAAATGGTAAGTTATTCTCTACTTTTTATTAGAAGTTAGTCACAAGAGGCTATTTTATTCTGTAGGAATTGCTGTATATGGGGCTAGTTCAGGAAATTTACAAAATTAGACTTATTTCATCAACCCTTACAACGCTGAAATATTTTTATATAAACCATGAGACCAAAGGGTTTTCTATCCGATTATTTTTTAATTATTTCAGCGTGGGGACCGTTTTTAGACATAAAACGGATCTCGCGCTTTAGCTGAAAGTGTTAAGCCATAGAATATTTTTGTCCTTTGTGTCGCATAGCAATTATTGTATCGCATAGCAATTTTTTAGTATGCTATCATTCAAGGTTGCCTTCAACAATAATATAGATATTGCTTGATTTTTGTCTTTATTTATAGCCACTAAACACTACTTTGAAAGATTATGGGAAATTGTTAAAAGATGGAGAGATTAAAGTTCGTTCACATGATGACAATCGCCAAAGAAATCGGTCAGTGTATTTCAATTAATATCAAGTGTTTTTTTCCTGGTAGTCTTTAGCTGTTAAGAAATATGTCTGTATCAAGTTTCTATTGTATCAATGTGTGATATGCAGAACAAATTAGAATACTTTTGTCCACTCCATAGTTAACATTTTCTTCCAATCATTGATGTTTAATGCATACAAAAATTCAGCTGACTATAGTATCTCTAATTTACCATTACCACACACTAAAGAATGTGTTGCTGGACAAAAGAAAAAGAAGCACCATATGTGCACTTGTTTGTTCAACTTCCATTTTTCAGATATCAAGGACTGTCTTTCTGAATATGTTGTGTTGTTATAAATATGGTTGTAACTGTACCTAATTTTTTCAGACACATATTCTTGTTTGATCAAGTTATGCTGATGTGTAAGGCTCGGGTATGTACTCAATTTTTTTAATAATCGCTACCAATTTTTCTTTGTAATGTGAAGTAGTTAAAAGTGAATTTAAAACACACAACTGAATTATTCTTTATTTGCATGAAAAATTGACTCATCGTCACAAAATTATTTAACCCTGTGAAATGACACTGCTAACGACAGGGAAGACTAACCTACATTGTAATGCTGGGCCAAGTTTTCTCTTTGAAACAGCATTGGTTAGTGAACTGTGTCACATGTGATGGAAAACATGGCTGGTCAACTGGGATATCCACTAGTACTTGATTTGTTTTCCAACATTTTTTCACAACCCACTTGTAAATGATTTAGACTAATTAAATATACTTTGATGGACGACTTCCTAAGTGTATATAAATATCATGTATAAGTATAAGGTACTTCCATATTCAGATCAAATGTTAGACAATGAAGAGTGTTTTGTTTTATTGCAGAAAGCTCCAGTGAGTACTAGCTAAATTACAGTTAATCCTTAAAGCGTTATATCACTTATCTGTGCAATTTTCTATTGTCCTAATTGATAAAAAGGAAAACACATTATGAGCACGCTACATCTGAACTAACAACTTTTTCAAAATGGTAAAATTGTTCCTTGAAAGATTAATTGTCATGCCTTGGCTGGCTGGGTGGATAGATTATTATGGTTTTTATTTTATTCTGCTGTTAAGATTTATCATCCTGTTGCGATCATAAAACATAGAATTTTTTTATTATTATTCAAAATATCGTTAATATATTAATAATAGTAATTTTATAAGAATATGGCACACACTTATGTTCTTCATTTTCACCCCACTCTCACACGCCTGATATATCTGAAACCGGTTAGTCGGATTGTTTTCTTATTGTGCCTTTTGGGGGTTATGACCTCTGACCTACCGGTAATTTAGTTTTTTACCTTCGATTTTGAGGCCATTATTGACTTGAATTGATGGCGGATGATAAGATTAATTTCTGGACAATATCTCGGAAAGCGTTTGCTGGATTGTTTTTATATTGCACACAAACATCCCTGAGGGGGTATAGATGTGCCTTTTGGGGGTTATGATCTTTGACCTTCGATAATGAAGCCATTATTGCTTTGAATTGATGACAGATGATAAGTTCAGTTTTCAGCGGTATCTCGTAAAGAGTTTTCTGGATTGTTTTCATATTGCACATACACATTCCTCAGAGGGTGTATATGTGCCTTTTTGAGGGTTATGACCTTTGACCTAATTTTTTAGCTCCCGCCGTCACCGTAGGTGAGACGGAGGGAGCTATGGATTCCGCCTCCGTTTTTTTTTGCCTCTTCTCTTGCCTATAACTTTGTGAGAAAATAAGCTAGGATAACAATTTTTGGTATGTGGGTTACTTCCAGGTGGATAATGGACAGGTTAAAGCAGCCCCTTGGGATGACATCAATTTTGGTTTTACTTCCGCACTGAAGTAGTGTATCCCACGGATCATGGGTTTTTTTCAGAATTTTCATATTTTTACAAATATTTTTAATCAACATTTCTATGAAACCAGAAGAAACCCAAACAAACTATTTGTAGACCTGAAGGACGATTGAATGTTTTCACAGCATTGGGCCACATGCTGATGGCATCGGCCAAGCGTTGGGTAGACAATCAGTGCTGCAGGTGTGTCCTCCCGTGTCCTGACTCTGAGACACCAATTATCCCCCAAATTAGCGGCGACTGCTCTGATCTTACCGTCTCATACGTGGGAATATGTGATGGAAAGTGCTTAATATTGCTGACTTGTCTTGTTTACATGGCAATATACGACCTGGAAATACAACCATTTCGCTCTTTTTCGGTGCTTTTAAATTGTTTTTTGACTTTTTCGTATTTTTAGCTAAGATCAGTAGGCTATATAGCTTCATATAAATTAAATTTTCAAAATTGACAACATTGAAAATGTCTCATCTCAAGGGGTCCCTTTAAAATATTTTTAATCTGAATTCAATACGCAAGGTCGCAGAGGAGAAAATGATGATGTTACGGCGTTGGGCCGTCCGTAAACAATTTGTTTCCGGAGCATATCTCTGAAGTACTTGTCTGATTGTCTTCAAATTTTACACACAACACCCCTAGGGGGTCTAGTTGTGCCTTTTGGGGTATTTGAACTTTGACCTACTTTTGGTTCAGAACAATGACCTATTTAGACGTTTTGCCGCGCACTTCGTTTCCGGAGCAGATCTCGAAAAGTACTGGGCCGATATTGGGCCGTCATATTGCACATACATGTTCTCTAAGGTCCCTAGTTGTGCCTTTTCAGGTTTTTGGACCTCGACCCTGAAGTTGACCCAGCACTTTGACCTAATTTATAACATCGGTAAATTCGACTGAAAGATTTTGAGGAATGTCATGAAAACCGCTCAAGATAGCTACACCATTACTATAAAACAAATTGTGAGGTTTCGGGAGAGGATGCATCTTGAAAAAATTCAAGTCGATAAAATTAAAAATGGCTGCCTATCGGCTATTATTCACCTCGACAGGCCTGATATTGCGGAATATCATGAAAACCGCTCAAGATAGCTAAACCATTAATATCAAATAAATTGTAAGGTTTCAAGAGAGGATGCATTTTGAAAAATTTCAAGTTGATAAAATTCAAAATGGCCGCCTATCGGCCATTATTCACCTCGACAGGCCTGATATTGTGGAATATCATGAAAACCGCTCAAGATATCTACACCATTACTATAAAACAAATTGTAAGGAGAGGATGCATTTTGAAAAAATTCAACTCGTCCAAGTTCAAAATGGCCGCCAATCAGCCATTATTCACTTTCACATGGCCGTTATTTGGTGAACCGTGCTAGATGGCTAGACCATTACTATAAAACAAAATGTGTGATTTCAGGAGAGGATGCATCCTGAAAAAATTCTACTCAATAAAATTCAAAATGGCCGCTTATCGGCCATTATTCACTTTAACATGGCCGATATTTGGTCAACCGTGCTAGATGGCTAGAACATTACTATAAAACGAAATGTGAGATTTCAGATGAGAATGCATCTTGAAAAAATTTGACTTGATCAAATTCAAAATGGCCCCCTTTTCGGCCATTATTCATTTTCACATGGCTGATATTTGGTAAACCGTGCTAGATGGCTAGACCATCACCTGATTACTATAAAACAAAGTGTGAGTTTTCGGGGGATGATGCACCCTGAAAATTTTTAACTTACAAATTCAAAATGGCAGACAATCAGCATTATTTACCTCGATAGGCCTGATATCAGGTAAACCGTGCTAGATAGCTAGACCATTACTATAAAACAAAATGTGACGTTTCGGGAAAGGATGCCTTTTAAAAATTTTCGACTCGTTCGAATTCAAAATTGCCGCCTATCGGCCACTATTTACTTTCACATTGCTGATATTTGGTAAACCGTGTTAGATAGCTGGACCATTACTATAAAACAAAATGTGAGATTACAGGAGAGGATGCATCTTGAAAAAAATTGACTCTATCAAATTCAAAATGGCCGCCTATCGGCCATTATTCACTTTCACATAGCCGTTATTTGGTAAACCGTGCTAGATAGCTAGACGATTACTATAGAATGAAATGTGAGATTTCAGCTGAGGATGCATCTTGAAAAATTCTGACTCGATCAAATTCAAAATGGCCCCCTATCAGCCATTATTTACTTTCACATGCCCAATATTTTGCAAACTGTGTTAGATGCTAGTCCATTACTATAAAACAAAATTTGAGGTTTTGGGGGAGGATGCACCCTAATATTAACTAGTTTATATCAAAATCAAAATGGCCGTAAATCAGCTATTAGTTACCTCGATTGGCCTGATATCGGGTAAACCGTGCCAGATAGGTAGACCATTACTGGGATACTGATTAGGATCATTAATTTCAATGGAGGTTTGCAATCTCTGACAGACTGTCTAGTTCTTATCTTACTCTTAGACTGTGCTTCTTAGACCTAGTTGTCTTGCGTCTTGATTTTTGACCTAGCCTAGGACTACATTAATAACCCTACACAAAATTGCTTAAATCAAATTCTAATTCGGTGCGGGAGCTCCTAGACTTATGTAGTCTTGTTACCTTTGACTTTGAGGCCATTATTTGATTATTGACGGGGGATATTGTTAGCTTCATTGCTCTTGTATCGATCTGGGAGCGGTTCTGACGCC
Organism: Flabesymbios commensalis; assembly: GCA_964017125.1. NCBI lineage: Eukaryota > Metazoa > Annelida > Polychaeta > Terebellida > Flabelligeridae > Flabesymbios > Flabesymbios commensalis. The sequence continues at coordinate 16,320,702 of OZ024905.1, forward strand.
ATAGCACTATGGCAATATTTATATAATTCCTGGCCAATACCAATAATTTTAATAGATGATCTTTTTCGTTTTTTTTTCTTGAGCCGAAGGGTTGTTTATTAAAAACATGTTTTTTGTTTTGAAAATAATTGCTGTAGCTTTTGAATCCCTGGGACCTTCATTTAGGAATGGTGCTAATGATCTTCGATTATTAATCATCGATTTATTCGTGAACAGACATCAGTATGTAGAGTTCATTTGTTGTAAACACCCAGAATTTGCCACAGACGTCAAGCTAATGAAAATGAGATCATGCAATGTTGAGATGAAAACAAATGGACCATTTTTTTGTCTAAACCATATGTGATTATCTTATCTTGTCCTTCATACAATGAAAATTGAACAAGAAATGAGCTTTAAATTTAATTTATTGACATGATTTGTTATTTAATTTGTGCATATGGTATATCTTTTTTACCAGCTTGAAGTTGTTTGTCGAAAATTAGATGCTGTATATCCGGTAATATTTGTGGGGTTTTAATTTTCGCGAGGAGGACAAACTTGTGAATTCAAGAATCTCACAAAATAAATTATTATGATAGAAAAATGAAAATTCACGAAAGCTAAACTTGGTGAAAAGTCTTAAAATATGAATTTATCGAAAATTTAAACATGCAATGTTTAGCAGATGTACAGTATACCTTTCAACGTTTAAGGGTTGGGCGAGTCATGAAATGACAATCCTGCCAAGTGTAGCAGAGCTGATTAAAAGGCCACTGTTTTTCAGCTCTAAATTGCAAAGCACAAGTCCCCTGGGTCTGCTAGAGCATTTTGTTGGTTGAGTGAAGAAGCACAGCATAAATAACCCTACACGCCAGTCCTCCAACCCTTATAATTGTCCTCATCTGTACATCACTCATTTTCCAGTTACAACTTGCACTGTTTTCACTTGTGTTTTTGTTAGCATCTGTCGCAGAAAAATAAACATCCACGCTTGCTTGAATCACTTTTCTAGTTTTAATCTGATAAGCCTCTAATTATTCAAAATATTATTCTGTAAGGTCATATTTCCATTATAAATAATTTGTCACCTAGTTCCTTTATTTTATAATTATATAGAATTAAATAAAATATGTTTCACTCACTACGATTTAAATGACAAATTTTATATACAGTACTTAACAGACAAATTTTAAACGTCATGCGTAAGTAAAATATACACATAATGCGAGTGTTGATCCATTGTTTAAGACATATAAAAAGGTCAACATCAGGTAATCGCAGTACCAATTCCAGCTAGTGGAATGTTACGCTGATGTTGCAGATGGTAGACCAGTTTTAAACCAGCGTTACTTCATTATTTGTTGGGACAAGCATCTTTCTTGAAGTGCTAGAGCACTAAACATGAATAATTTTATGAAACTGGTCGGGATGTGGCTGTTGTGACTAATAGCTTGACTCCACTCTCCGATTAAGTAATTTATTCAGACAACATTATTTTGCTTATGGTTGTGAAAATCATTTCACATTTTTAAAATGAACTATAAATTATTCAAGATTAATATATTCCCCCAGCAGAAGAATGCTATGACTAATGAGGAGCTTTATGGTAATAACTAAAAGTGGGCAATTTTTTAATGTGATTACACTGAATTTTGAGTAACTACTAAAGGCAGGTTTCAAACTAATATTAGTAGATGTGTTAGTAAATCAAGTGATTTAAAGTTATAAAAATGTGTGTAATATCTATCGAAAGGTTGTTCCATATTTTCACAACTAGAACTACTAATTTACAATGTGTAAATCAGGTGTAAAAAATGGCTTGTACTTATAAAATTAATAGAACTTGAATGTGGCCCTGCAGATACTAAATCTTGCTGCTGTTGATTTCTAATTTAATGTTTGTGCTGCTGAAACTGTATATATATTTATATATTTATGTATAGATTTTCACCCATGTTTCAGTTCCAAAGAAATCTTTTTGAAATTAATAAAATAGTCTGTGGCAAATGCTCAGTTAATCAAATAATTCGATATAGGACGTGTCTATTTTTCACAGATATAAATTTATGTCATTTGAATTATGGGATTGCTAATGCAATTTCCAGCTTCAAAAGAATGAAAATTACAAGCAAGCAATTCAGCAGGATAAACGTTAGATATGTAGAAAACTAAAATCAACAAAACATTGATTTGCACTGCTACCCCTGCCTTTAACTTTTACAACGCTGAATTATTTTTGTAAAAACCATGAAGACCAAAGAGGTTTTTTTTAATTTGAAATCATCATAAATGTCTTAGTTGGGTCTTTCTGAATCATTTGAATACCTATGATATGGTCTTACGGCCATTACAACTATTCTTTACTTTTACAGTGCGGGGATCGACTTTTGTCATCAGAATCTAACGTCTACTGACTCTGACGACAAAAGTCTATCCCGCGCTGTAAGGGTTTAACCCATTTCAGCTATAAAACAAACTTTAAAGAAGACGAATTACCACGTTTATTTCATTCTAGTTAAAAACTAAAGTTGTGGTACAGAATACTACCCATAATAGTCTGAATCAATCACTAGGTGAACACAAAGACAACTGGTCGAATAATGTGACAAACTTTGAGACAATAACAACAAGGCTTCTAGGCTGCTCCAGCTTTGAAACAACTTGGATTTTTGTGTAACATCCACTGTGATATAAAACATCAGTGTTTCATCTAGCTCTTTCTAACATGGCGCAGCACCGTGTTGCCTTTTGTGAGCGCCATGTTGCCCTTAATGAACGCCATGTTGCCCTTCATGTGCGCCATGTTGCTTTTCTAATATTCAGGCAGTGAAATACCTGCTAACAGCCTGTTTACATAGTGGTAATAACTGGAGATGGTTTACTGGTTTACATACCGAACTGATTCTGTTTATGCCCTTATTTGGGGAGGGTGCGTGTTGGAAATGACTAACTGAGTGCCCGGTGTGCATGATAAGGTGCCCCTAATGATAGGTGGCACCATGCCAGGTGAAACACTGACTTGTACATTATATTTGACAAGCACTTGTATTTTTGTCGTACATTTTTTTAACCAAATTATCTAATCAGATAATCATATAATTATATAATACTGATCATACCTGTAAATTGTATTGTTTTAATAAATGTTTTTATCTAATGAAAACTATGTCATGTTTTGTTCAGTTTGTGACCCGGTGTGAGTCATAAGTCGTAGCTTGCAAACGATGCTAGAGTCCTTAAAAGGCAAAATTACCTTGAGATGACCTATTTCTAATTTCATTTACATATGATTATTATCAGATCCTTAAATGGTGTGGCACAGGAATAGATGTGCATGATCTATTTTTTTTTTTTTTACATATTTTAATTTCTTCCCCTTTTAGTTATATTTCTATTTGAATCAGTGAGTAGGAAAGATTCATGCAATGTAGACATTCTAATTATCAAAACACCAGGCATATACTTTACAACATATATTTATTATTAAAAAATTGGGGTCTAATTGGATAATTAGTTTGTTTAATTAATTTTAATCCAATTGTGTTTTTTTGAAAAATCGTAGCAATTGCCTTTTTGACCTTAAAAATCCATTTTTTCAAAATCATGCAATTTCAGACTTCACATTTCTCTGTGTTTGTTAAACCATTTTTTTACACTAAGCAAGGCAAAAGGTTGTGTAATATAGGGGGCCTACCATTTTAAAGTAATTTTGTGTAGATTTAGAATCTGTTTACATATCTTCAATATTTAAATCTGCGACTTACGACTCATTTTGCCAGATTGGGTCACAAATGTTCCAGAATATGATTCATTGTTGAATATAGTTGTAAGTTGAATCATTTGCAGAAAATTGCAAAAGTCAGTATATACTTCAATTTGAATTTTAAATGGTCGATACCAAAAATTTCAGGTTCTTTGAAATCCAATTACCGGGTAGTCACAGATATTAAAATTTGGTAGTAGTGAAATGTTACCAGTCAAGGCAATTTTAATGTAATTTACAATGTTTTAATAGGTGAATGCACTTATTTCATGCTGTGAATACATATGGTGCTTATTTTCAGGGAGATCAATATAGTTACAAAAATGCCTTGGTTCTATCAAAGTTTCAAGTAGATAGAGGTGGAGACCGTACCCAAAGAGCTGCACGAGTAAGTAGTCATAGTAGTCGTTCAGTAGGTATAGGCAAAGTAGCTGAAGGCTATTGTCATCTCCAGCTCGTCAGTCTGCTAGTATTTTAGCCCTACAATGCTGAATTATTTTTTTCAATTTATGGAGACTAAAGGGTTTTATTAATTTGAAATCATTATAAATGTCTTGGTTAGCTCTTTCCGCTTTATTTGAATACCTATGTTATTGTTTTTGGGCCATTATAAATATTTTAAATTCTTTCAGCGCGGGACGGTCTTTAATCTGACGTCTGCAGACCTCAGATTCTGACTATAAAGACGGTCCCTGCTCTGAAAGGGTTAATAGACAATGTCTAGATTTTATGCCGCTAACACATGCTTGTAGATTTATTTGCAAATACACATTAAGTTGACACACCACAGTTTAGCAAGGGAGAGATATGCCCTGAAAAAAATCATGCTCATGACAAATTAATTTATGCAAACTATAGTGACCAAGTAATTTTCCTAATACATGGTTAAAACTAAATGTTTTTGGACAAAAATGTGTAAAATCTTTAAATTCAAAATTGTGATAAGTCTTTCTGTGTAGTTCTGTAGCCTTGTCATCATTTGAAGGTGTACACATATTTATGCATTTTTTCTAACCATTCATGTATATTTTTATTTTAGTGGTCATTTCAGTTCCTGCTTGTCCCTAAGGAAGGAGGATGTGCTTACACTCTTGTGGCGAAAACAGAGGAAATGAGAACAAAGTGGATAGATGCCATCAAAATGGCATTGTCAGTATTTCAATCTATTTATCCTTTTACTCTCAGCTGAATAGTTAGCTCGAATGTACTAGCACCCATTCAACGCCATATTAGTAGGAGATTTCTTCTGGTTATGATCTGAACTTCTCATTTATTTCAAACACTGAACTTCAACCAGTTGTAAATTAACACTACAGTATGAATATTAATACCATTATAAAATAAACCATTCTAACCCTTAAACTGCTAAATTGAATAATTAAAATTTTCACCTACTTGTATGTTCTCTCGCTACCTCGACCCATGACTTCAAGTGGGTGAAAATAACTTGTATTTGTTTAATTTGAAACCAAATGTAGCCTTTTCGGGTTCTTTTATATCACTAATGCCGAACTGGGCTGGTTTTTATCGTGGGATTAGGGTAGAGTGAATTAATGTGGCGCAGCTGCTCCCAAGAACGTGAAACTCAACTTCTTTATTATACTATACAGTTTATTCATGAAGACAATGTGCAGAGATAATATTATAATAGTGCTTGATGATCGATGAGATGATGAGATGGTGATGGTGACAGGTCTGAAAAAAGATGAAAGACAGCATTAAATAAATGCATTAGTGTCGTGCAGACACAAGCGACGATGTTGAATAATATTTATGTTAATGCTGATAGATCTACAAGATTTAGCCAATCTTGTTACGGTCAGTGACCATTGTCACGACCACAATAATGTAAACTGCCGTTACTTAATAATAATAATAATCCAGACCAAGCTGGTCTGGCACCACATTACGAGATATAAAATATAAATCAAAACCTTACTGCCATCAGGCCAAGTTACAACAATCATGATAGGCTAAATCTAGGACTAGTCTCACTAGGGCCTAGGCCTAGATTATAAAGATCAAACAGAATTTACACAATGACTTAAACATGAGAATGAGATCAAATAACCAAGTCTGAACTGAATTAATATAACGATTTGACTAGACCAAACAATTAATTATTTAAACCTAATGAAAATGCAGTTCATTGGCATTCACTGACATTCCGTACATTAGTTGACAGCTGTCAATAGATGGGCGATAATAAGTGAATTTAGCATTACGATCTCAAAGCAACCAGATAAAAGTTAATAATTTAGACAGAACGTACAAGCGGTCACGTACCTGAAAAAAGATGAAAGACAGCATTAAATAAATGCATTAGTGTCGTGCAGACACAAGCGACGATGTTGAATAATATTTATGTTAATGCTGATAGATCTACAAGATTTAGCCAATCTTGTTACGGTCAGTGACCATTGTCACGACCACAATAATGTAAACTGCGGCGCGAAAATGATTACCAACGCTTAAATAGTGGACTACATCTACAGAAATGAGTCCCTGGCTACGGAAAAGCATTATGCAAATTACCTCGCGACCACTCGTGACGTTCCAACCTCCTTGTGACCAGCTTGAAATGGGTTAAACACGCGCCATCGCTGGCCTCACGATGTAAACAGAGATCTTGAGCAAGGTGAAGGACGGAACTGTCAAAATAATTGTGACAGCTACGGAAAACTGACACGGAAAGACGTAATAAAATACAGGCATATAGCCACAAGGCTACATACACCCCCTTTCTGAAAAATGGTGTCCTCACCATGAACTGGTAACACCAAGGACATATGAAACAATAAAAACTAGCATACTGAAGTATTAAAAGAATCAAATCCAATGGAGAAAATACACCCTAGGACAAAACAAAGGCTCTTACCGACCCTTTCCTAGCTCCCAATACTCCAAATGAACTTGCCGACTAGAACGGACACAAATGAGAGAAATGATGAAATACATGGAAAAATACATTATTATGAAAGTGGGCTCATGAAAATGACAAAAAAATACATTATAACAGGGTAAATCATGGACAGGGAAGATGACCAAAGCAGACCACAAAATCTGCGATCTCACAAAATCTGCAATCACGGATTTTAAGCAAAAAAAATATAACAGATCACAAATGAGTCAGCGTGTGGCTGGCCATACTCCTCCCCCTTAAAAAAATAAATGGACTATCCATCAAAATAGGCCTACATAATATTATAGAAAAATGGTAAAAAAAACATGCCATTAAAGAGTCACTACTTATTATTTACTCATTAAATAGCCGAGCATATTCTTAACAATATCTGCCTTCTCTATTTCATGTTGCTGAGATGTGTTAAACTGGTAAACCCTATCGTCCATCCACGCTGGTTTTCGACGTGTACGGCGAGGCCTAGCAGTGACTGGGGTGACACTAGCTCCATCATCGGGAACATCGTCTGACACAGCCAATTCTACATCAGCTTCCCCATCACTCTGGTCCTCTACCAGTACCGAAGGCTCAGGATCTGAATCCTCCCCAGCAATACTCAACTCATGGACTATTTCTACTTCCTGTTCTGATTCCAGACTAGAAATACTACTAGCTAAATCTATGATAGGTTGTTCACCATCTACCAGCAGTATATCAACCTCATCCACAGGTGGCTGCGGGGGTGGCGCATCTGGAACTACCACGGAAAGTCTTCGACGCGGTGCAGGAACGGGTCTAGCTCTTAAAACTGGTGGTGTATAGTTGTCTTCTGAATCAGACGAGTCTGTCGAGGATTCGGATGAAGATTTGGCTGGTGTTACTGTTCTAGCAACTGGCCCTTTTCTTCGTGGTGCAGCCTGAGGCGGCTGAGGTGGTGGCACCAGGGTTTCCTCCGTCAGACTAGTCACAGGGAAAAGTAAATTACGATGAAGGGTTTTGACACCCTGTTTACCGTTTTCCCTCCTAACCTCAAACACAGGTATTTCCTCATTAGGTTTCCCTACTACAACATAGACGTCCTCTTGCCATCTGTCTGCGATCTTCTGCTTTCCTCTTAATCCAACATTCCTAACGAGGACTCTATCACCGACCTCAATGGTACTACCCCTCACCTTCTTATTGAACGTCTTAGCCTGCTTGCTTTTCGCCTCCTTTGACTTCTCTACCGCTAAACCATAGGCAAACTCCAGGCGCTTCTTTAAGTCTGAGACAAACTCAGGGTATGACCCTTTGTCACACTCGATCTCTTTATGACGAAAAGCTAGGTCTACTGGAAGTCGAGGATGTCTGCCAAACATTAAATAAAAAGGCGAGAAACCTGTCGAGTCGTGTCGTGTCGCGTTGTAGGCATGGGTCAAGGACGGGACGTACTTCTTCCAGTCCTTCTTCTCGTCCGGATCCAACGTACCCAGCATACCTAAAAGGGTCCGGTTAAAACGTTCAACTGTACCATTACCTTGCGGGTGGTATGGGGTGGTCCGAGACTTGGAGACTCCAGCAAGTTCACAAAGGCACTTGATGGTCTCGCTCTCAAAATTACGTCCTTGATCACTATGAATACGTGTTGGGAAACCATAATGGACGATGTAATTGTCATATAAAACTCTGGCTGTTGTCTTCGCTGTCTGATTCTTGGTGGGATATGCCTGCGCGTATCGAGAAAAATGATCAGTTATGACCAAAATATTCTCTATTCCGCCCTTGGACGCTTCAAGGGACAAAAAATCGACGCATACCATTTTCATGGGCTGTGTGGTGGTGATACTGGTTAGTGGAGCTCGCTGCTGGACAGGTGCCTTCCTTCTGAGACAGCGCTTACACCGCTCAATGTGAGTAGCCGTGTCTTTCGCCATACCGGGCCAAAAAAAGCGTTCCCGAAGCAAGTCTAATACTCTGTCCTTACCCATATGACCGACGTCATTGTGACAACCTTCCAGGGCACTTAACCTACGCTCCTTAGGTATAACCAGCGGATATATGGTGTCATTGTTGTGAATTTTCCGACGGCACAAGATGTCATCACAGATCTCCAGATGACCCTTCTCCTTGAGGAGGTCATGAATATCTTGGTCGTCGAAATCGTCAGCTGATGCGTGTCCCTGTAAAATATTGATGACGGCACCAAGGACTTCGTCATCTTGTTGAATCTTCGGCCAATCTAACACGTCAAACTCAGCACCCAAGTCTTGGACAGGGGGTACAACTTGTGCAGCACAATTTAACACCTCTACGAGTGGACATTCCACCAGAGCTCCCTCCAAGATTGCAGAAACACTGTGAGAAGTCACATGACTCCCAGCTTCCGGTGGCCATTGGATTCGTGATAAAGAGTCTGCGTCGACATTGTTAATTCCAGCCTTATAAAATATGTCGAATTTGTAGTTTGCCAACTGGGCAACCCAACGATGACCAGTAGCGTCGAGCTTGGCTGTTGAAAAGGCATAAGTCAGCGGGTTGTTGTCAGTAAATGCTGAGAATTCCTGGGCGTAGAGATAGTCGTGGAATTTATTTGTCACTGCCCACTTTAAAGCGAGGAATTCCAGCTTGTGCACAGGATAATTCTGTTCGGACTTGGTCAGTCGGCGGCTGGCATACGCTATCACGCGATCCTTTCCATCCTGGGTCTGGTACAAGACGGCACCTAAACCATCCATACTGGCGTCAGTATGCAGCTTAAAGGGCTTGGTAAAGTCAGCGAACGCCAAAACGGGAGATGAACAGCACGCATTCACAAGCTTGGTGAACGCTACCTGCTGCTCTTCACCCCAGATCAGGATATCCAGCTTACTAGGTCGTCTGGTTCCTCTCTTCTTACTTGAACTCCGGATCGCATCATGTAGGGGCCTAGCCAGCCTTGAAAAGTTCTTAATAAATCGACGGTAAAAACCTACAAACCCTAAGAAGCTCTGCAGTTCCGGCACGTTGGTCGGCACTGGCCAATCTCTCACAGCACGCAGCTTCTCAGGGTCTGTAGCCACACCTTCTTCCGAAATAATGTGTCCCAAATAAGTGATAGAGTGTTGAAAAAGATGGCACTTACTCGGCTTCAGTCTCAGTCCTCTGTCTCTCAGGCGCTGAAAAATAGCACTCAGTCTGATCAGGTGCTCCTCATAGGTAGAGCTGTATACTACAATGTCATCAAGGTATAAAAGACAATATGTAAGGTGAAGATCTCCCATACATGACTCCATAAGTCTCTGGAATGTAGCCGGAGCATTAATCAAACCGAATGGCATCCGCAAACACTCCCAAAAGCCTAAGGGTCCTACACTAAACGCTGTCTTGTGACGATCCTCTTCTGCTACGTCCACCTGCCAATATGAACTCTTCAAGTCAAGGGTAGAAAACCACTTGGCTCCTTTCAGGGCGTCAAGCGTGTCATCAATGCGCGGAAGAGCATACGCATCAGGAATCGTGATGGCGTTGAGCTTTCTCAGGTCAATACAGAAGCGTAGACTGCCGTGTTTCTTCCTGATGAGCACAACATTCGACGAAAACGGGCTCTCTGAACGTTGAATGACCTGTAAATCTACCATCTCCTTGAGATGTGCACGCACTTCCTCCAACATAGCTGGTGGGATCCTACGGGACCGCTCCTTGAAGGGTGCGCTGTTCTCCTTCAGACGTATGTGGTGCTGGACATCTGTTGCGTGACCCAGATCGAGTGAGTGCTGGGAAAAAACATCTTTCCATTGACGTAATAAGCTGCGCACCTCACTGATCTGAGCAGGCAACAGATTCTCCATGCTCCTGTCGAACTGTGAAATGAAGTCGTCGTCTACATCGGGTAGTTGGGCCTGCATACATGTAGTCTGCACTGGAGCAGGTTCTGCAGATGGCACAATTCCGACCTTGTAAACTTCACATAAGTGGGTGTTAGCTGGCAGCGTAACAGAGTGACAACTCATGTTAGTGACTTCAACGTTGATTCTCTCTGTTGACTTCCCTCCTGTCAACCGTATCAATCCAGGGGATAACATCAGACCTCCAGGCAGGATTGTTCTTGGCGACTCGTCCACCAGGGCACTGATCGGCATGCAACATGCCGAAGCTGCATGGGAGAGTCCCTTGATTACCATACGTGAACCTGGGGGAACAACAACAGATTTTGTAGACTTGATGGTACCGAGGCTGCCAGTCCTCGAGTCCACCTTCAGGTGGGCCAGTAAACCTTTAAAAGCTATGTCACACTCTAGCGGTACAGCACTGGTCTTGACACCATCAACCCACTGAGACAAAATATTGGTACCTACTAACACAGGAACTTTCTCATGGTAGCTACTATTCGGTACAATCAGAAATACACCTTCCACTACTTTATCTATACTGGGTAGCCTAATACCTGCAACGGCATAACCTATATAATGCATTTTACAATCTTGAAATCCAGACACACTGATAAGATTCTCTAAAGAATGTATCTTCAGCCTAAGTTCTTTAGCCATACTCTCACAAATTGTGCTAACTTGCGAGCCACTATCAAGGAGTGTTGTGCATGCGGTGTCTTCAAGAAAAGTGGTGGTGGTGTTGGAGAGGCCTACTGCTTCCCTTGCTGCCTCGGCTGGGCCACGGCTCCGCTGGCTGCCTGCTGTCCGGCCCCCGAAACAGGCGGCTGCCAGTTTAAAGGACACCGTGTCCTCGGGTGACCCTCTTGTCCGCACCCGTAACACCGACCAACAAATGGACGCGGCTGGTAAGAACCGGCAGGGTTGCGGCTGGCTGCTGGACCTCTCTGGCGCTGTTCCAAAGCAGACATCCTTTTCTCCATAGCGTCCATACCTGCCAGAAGCTTGTCTAACTTAGCTGCCATGGCACCATCAACTGTGGTCGCCTGGTGTGCCTTCACAGTCTTCTGCTCACTGTCTGTCTCGAGCTCTGCGACACGTGCTGTCACGAGCAGGTCTTCATATGACTTCTTACTGTCGAACTGGTGACGGATGGCATTCTTAATCTGCCCCATTCTCAAACCAGAGAAGAACTTGGTCCTAAGCATTGTGGCTGCAGCTGACTTATCTACTAGCGGGGATGACTCATCTTGGGTATCTTGCAACTTCGCAAGTATATCTTCTAGACGACAAGCCCATGTCGCGACTCTCTCACCTTCTATCTGCTTTGCGGAAAAGAACTTCTCCAAGATAGCCTCGGGTGGTAGGATGTTCCCAAAAACTTTCTCAAACTTCCCTAACACATCATCCACAGACACAGTCTCACCTAAGTGTAAGAGAATATCAGCCGCGGTACCGCGCAGTGAACGTCGGACAGCCTGAAGGATAATGGCCTCGGGATAAATCTTGTCTCTAACCATACCCTTCACCTCATATCTCCACTGTTCAAAACTTACCTTTCCTTTGGCTTTCTCACCAGAAAAGTTAGAGAGCCTGGCATTCATATTATGCCCAGGTGACATCACTGAGGCACTGGAGCTAGTGGGGGTGGTCTCTACTTTAATAGACTTACCACATGCGGCCATAACTGCTGACCGATCATCTGATGACATACCTTGCAGCTGATCTATAAGACTATTGACATCAGACATGATGGCTACTTATCTCAATCCAAACTAAATTGAAGTCTTGATATGACCAACCGGTTAAATACCAGTGTCAAAACTACATAGCAATTTCAATAACTATATCTGTATATCTACAATATGATTACAGTAGGTATCCTGTACTGGATAACCACAAAAAATATCCAACTTACCAACCGCTATCTGAGTAGTCGGGCTAGAGAATCATACAGAGTATACCCTGCTGGCTCAACCAAACTTACCAACACTGTCCACTTGAACAGTTACATTTACACATAATAGCTGAACACAATGGCACTTACCAACTGTCCAATTGAACAGTTAACATAATTATGAATATATATAAATTGGAAGGCTATTGAACTCACCAACTGTCCAATTCAACAGTAAACATATAAAAAAATCAAATCAATTGAACTTACTCACTGTCCAATTGAACAGTAACCTCAGTTAATATTCAAAAATGACAAAGAGACCAATGGGCAATGCAAAATAATATGGCAGAATAACCAAGTGCTGGACTTCCCAAGTTCAACAATTGAAACTGAATATCAAATCCAGACAAGTCAAAATGGAAAAAATAAATAATACATACACATGCACAAATAACTCAAGTAGGTCAAGCTCACCGAAGGCGAAACCCCAAAAATGTAGAGTCGGTTATGAGTACATGAATAATAACCGGGCTAAGTCAGGGCTAAATCAATTAAAGCCAAGTGGAGACACAAATACATGTATCACCAGACTAAGTCAGGCCAATCTCAATTAAGGACAAGTGATATACAAGTGAGATACAAATACATGCAAAATAAATTATGATAATATGGAGGGGAATATTATGTCGGCTGCAGAGTCACTGAGGTTGGAAAGCTACGAAGTAAGTCGCCAACAGTTTCCTACTCCCTCCCCCTCAAAAAATAAATTGAATTCATTGTCACTGAAAGATTGGCTAGATCTGGCAATCTACAAATGAATTTGAATTTCAAAGTAAATGTCAAATATTATAGAGAAATGTGACCGCGAGTACGCTCCGCAAAAAAAATCACATTTTAATAATTTACTATGCTTCACTACAGTGATACCAAATTAATCTAATTCAGTTCAATGCTAATTAATTATTGAAATGAAATGTCAGATAATTGTAAATGAATATCACAAGGTGAAGAAGCTGATATCAGACACTAAATAAAATGTAAACAAAATAAATGATAGGGATGAAATATCAGAGTTATCACCAGCTAATTATTATTTCTGAAATGCAAGAAATGAGAAGAATGCCAATGAACTGTATTGACTATCAAAAATAAATCACTATGTAAATAAATTAATTCAATTTGATTTGAATTAATACATTCATATATGTGTGAACATACCAACTCCTGATCAAATCAAACCTGAAACTGAAATATGAATATGTAATTGAACTATGTATGTAACCTAATAATTACCTAATGCACTAAGTTAAAAAATATCTATAAGCTTTTCAATCAAAATATCAAAGAAAATTATTATGTACTGAGTGGTGAGTAATAAATACCTAAATAAAGTCAAATATACATATATAGGATCTTCAATTAATATTAAAGAGAATACCTGTACTGGTGAATATTTTTCAAAGTACCCACTCAAGTTTAACTATTTTCTCAATTAATAATCATTCCTCAACAAGTACATGTCAGAGAGTATTTGAATAAATGGTATTGTCCAAAATAGTCTAGAATGTAACTAATTAACCATAGGCCTACAGTATCAATAGAAAAAAAAAATTCAATAGCACACTATAAACTAATGTGAAATTATTCTCAGAACAATGATCAGTGATCAAAATTCATCAAAACACAAGTTCTGACTAATAATAATCAATCTAAAAAAATATTGTTCCAAATTCATTAAAAGCTTCTAAGTTCTGACAAGTGTGAGAAATGATCTGATATGAACCATCAAATGATTTACAACAGACAATATTCACACCCAGCAATAAAACAATCAAATATATATAAACCTGGAATGATTATGAACATGCACAATTATAATACAAGCATGAATGAATCACATGCAATCTTATCAATCAATGGAAAATAATCAGTGATTTGTGAAAACATGCCATTTAACTGTGAGCAGTGAACCTGAAGGAAGTATTACTAAACTAAAGAGTCAATAATTAACTATTATAGCGCAGTGATGCTCAATTATCAGATATCAATTATAATTTAATAGCCCAAAGGTTGAAAAGTCACCTAGATATTGACCTGTCAACTACACAACAGACTATCAAACAATAACTGGTATTAAGATGTGAATAGTCAAGAGTGAAATGAAATAATGAAGCAAATAGGTCAGTCAAGAAGATATGAAACTTGAAAGATGGAAAATATGAAATATGGAACTCATGCAAATGAAAATAATGAGTATATCATGCAAATTGACATTGAATTTGAATGATAAATATGCTAAACAAAGCAAATAGATGTAATCATATAGCATTTATCACTAAAGAAATATGATTAGACCATTAGCTTAACCTTCTGCAGAAAGGACATAAATTTAACTTTTCATTCATACCAGGCCACAAATCGCTATCGCGGTCGATGACTCAATCCGAATGAAAATAACAAAATTGAGAAATAATAAAGGGGCAAAATTCTTATTTGATAAAAAACATATGTCTACGTCACAGTAACATCATGCATTTAACAAATCAGAATGGAATGCGGAGGGTTAAACTAAAGCACTGAAAAATCTATCACAGCCTAACATGCAGGTGAACTGAAACCGACTAGTAAGGCACAGTCAAAAGACAACAAAAAAAATGTCCGCCATACTATAGTACCATGCAAAAATTAATGTTCAGGAAAATAAGACCAATAATTGTCCGCCGTCTTATTTATAGATGAGAAAAAAATAGCATGCCAAATAAAAAGATCAATGTCCGCGAAAATAAGACAAATGAATGTTCGTAATGTCTTATTACAAATGAACATGCACTTAAACGTAAAAAAAATATATCGAAAAACTCACATAGTTCTTGAAATTGCCAAGCAGATGCAGTGTACCGAATGTCTCGGCACCACGAGTAGAGTTAGACGCAGCACGCTCCATATAAAAGTTCATCATCCTCATGCCGAGGATTATGGCACTGGCACACACTTCAAGAGGTACAGATGACTTCATCTTGTGTATGTCGCTGTCCTCTTCTACATACCACTTCATACTATAGCTGCTCCGGAGCCTTTCTTGCCAGATATGAATGTGAGCGCCCGTCTTCTCTCCATCTTGTTCTGCTGGTCACCACAATAAACGGTCCACCCAAACACATTGGGCGCCATTTGTAGCCTTTTCGGGTTCTTTTATATCACTAATGCCGAACTGAGCTGGTTTTTATCGTGGGATTAGGGTAGAGTGAATTAATGTGGCGCAGCTGCTCCCAAGAACGTGAAACTCAACTTCTTTATTATACTATACAGTTTATTCATGAAGACAATGTGCAGAGATAATATTATAATAGTGCTTGATGATCGATGAGATGATGAGATGGTGATGGTGACAGGTCTGAAAAAAGATGAAAGACAGCATTAAATAAATGCATTAGTGTCGTGCAGACACAAGCGACGATGTTGAATAATATTTATGTTAATGCTGATAGATCTACAAGATTTAGCCAATCTTGTTACGGTCAGTGACCATTGTCACGACCACAATAATGTAAACTGCCGTTACTTAATAATAATAATAATCCAGACCAAGCTGGTCTTGCACCACATTACGAGATATAAAATATAAATTAAAACCTTACTGCCATCAGGCCAAGTTACAACAATCATGATAGGCTAAATCTAGGACTAGTCTCACTAGGGCCTAGGCCTAGATTATAAAGATCAAACAGAATTTACACAATGACTTAAACATGAGAATGAGATCAGATAACCAAGTCTGAACTGAATTAATATAAGGATTTGACTAGACCAAACAATTAATTATTTAAACCTAATGAAAATGCAGTTCATTGGCATTCACTGACATTCCGTACATTAGTTGACAGCTGTCAATAGATGGGCGATAATAAGTGAATTTAGCATTATGATCTCAAAGCAACCAGATAAAAGTTAATAATTTAGACAGAACGTACAAGCGGTCACGTACCTGAAAAAAGATGAAAGACAGCATTAAATAAATGCATTAGTGTCGTGCAGACACAAGCGACGATGTTGAATAATATTTATGTTAATGCTGATAGATCTACAAGATTTAGCCAATCTTGTTACGGTCAGTGACCATTGTCACGACCACAATAATGTAAACTGCGGCGCGAAAATGATTACCAACGCTTAAATAGTGGACTACATCTACAGAAATGAGTCCCTGGCTACGGAAAAGCATTATGCAAATTACCTCGCGACCACTCGTGACGTTCCAACCTCCTTGTGACCAGCTTGAAATGGGTTAAACACGCGCCATCGCTGGCCTCACGATGTAAACAGAGATCTTGAGCAAGGTGAAGGACGGAACTGTCAAAATAATTGTGACAGCTACGGAAAACTGACGCGGAAAGACGTAATAAAATACAGGCATATAGCCACAAGGCTACACAAACATTTGCACATTTGGTTCCCAATAACTGTGATTTATACGCCTAATATAATGGATTAAAAAGACTATAGTAGCGTTTAGCGGTTTAAGGGTTAATAATGAAGTTACAGGCTACAGGGGTATCTGCAATAATTACTATAGTTACTGAAGTGTATGTGATAAGCATTTTTTTCATTTTAACAGAGAAAACACATGTCCTCCAGGTGCCATGGATGGTAACCACAAGTTTGTTATGTTCACCTTCAATTCCCCGACTTACTGTGATGTCTGTAGGAAATTGCTCAGGTCAGTACATCTATGTTTATATATGGTGATACCCACCATGTCTTGTCAACGTCATGGTTTCTTCAGGAAAACAGATACAAATTCTATGCATTTCAAATTAGCGGCAATAGCCAACCAGATGCCGTCGCTTGTGTATGTGTACCCAAAACATTGTTGCAACTTCAGCCCATTCATGAATTGAATAATTCCAGATACATGTACTGATTTAGCAGCGGAGAGAATTTAGCTATCAAAATAACTAAAGCAGTTCTATCAAGATTACAAGAGTGAAAGTATTCAAAATGTAAACTTTGTTATTTCGATTTGATAATTTTTTAGCTAATCTTGGTTTTATAATCATCATTTGTTGTCTCCATTTTTAAAGAAAATATTTCATAAATTTAGGTAACTTATTCAGGAATGTTTATTTTGTTTGTACAGAGGAGTCTTTCATCAAGGATACAAGTGTCAAAGTAAGTACTTTTATTGAACAAAGAAAGTTAGTGCCATGTCTTTTATTTTTACTTTTGATAATTAGACTTTGTACAAATAACTGTTGACAATTTTTATCCAGAAATCTTTTTTTTTTAAGAAACTAATGTGGTGGTTCACAAGGAGTGCATACAGAAGGCGCGGGATAGGACATCTGCGAAACCAGATTTGCCTCCTGGTCGCCGGATGTCTGCACAAGGCCAACAGCTTCCTGGCCTTCCTGAAAGGAGGAGTGTCATAGGTTAGTATGTGTATCATCAATCACATTTTTCCTGTGAGTCCACTGTTGTTACCCAGCCCATGCAAGTTGTTTTTTCTGCTCGGCTATCTGTCCGCACTATTACATGTTACACATTACAGGTTACATGTATTGAAATATACATTACATTTTGCATACATAATAATTAAAACTTGATTAAAAAGCTTGATTAAATTCACACTTAAAAGTTTTTCCGATCCACAATTGTTCTTAATTACAAAGTATTGCTAAAGCTAAAATTTATACCATACTTATACTTACTAACAGCTCAGATACTTTTTAAAATGGACACATAGTGTGTAAATTAGGTCACATCATGTTTTATTCCCTGCCCAGTGAAGTAAGCGCATGGGGTTATGGCGTCAGCCATATTTTGATGGATTGAAACCAAATTTAATTAAAAATAATCTTCAGGGGCTCTAGATTTTTTTGGATTACTATGTTTTAGTATACTTTCAGCTGGTGCCTATCACCCAGTTCAGTGTTTTTGACAAACGATGTTATCTCGAAAACTAGTACCGTATTTCGCGGGGTATAGTATGCAGGTACCAATATTGGTACCAAAAAACATAGATAGTACGCACCGGTGGATAGTACACACCAGGGTGGTGAATATCTATACACGCTGTCTGGAGTGTGTGCGTGGTATGTCTTTATTACTCAAGGCATTCAGAATGTGGTTCAACTCAGCTGGTTACATAAGGTTATAATTGATTCGCTAATAAAGATTATATAAAATAAAAGAAATGATTTGATGAATATAAACATTATGAACAATGTAAAAATATAAAATTAGAAAGAACTATCTAAGTATTATATTTATTTTCGTTTTAGTGTTGATTTGACCACAAATGATCACGATATAACATATTAGCGCCACTTGGTAAAAGCAGTTATAGTCAGGTGAATGACGGAAGAGCGCCATCTGGTGAATAGGTCTACATTCTAGTCTTTATTTATGAGACCGAAACGGCGATATTTTCTGGCTAACTTTTATTAAGATACAGCAAATAAAAAAACACTTGTATAGCAACGTACAAGTTTTTATTCAGAGTAACAATAATGAAATAGCACATGTATGTATTTGTGATCTTTATCATCATAATACATTTCATCTGTATTTTAGAATATTCAAATTAGGGCCTACCATTGACTTAAATGTGGCAATTATATCATGAGCAAAATTATTATATATTATTATATTAGTTTTTTTGCCGTGAAACCTATCGATATTAGCATTCTCGTATTATTTAAACTTTCTACCAGGATACATTTCGTCTGTATTTCAGAATACCATTGACTTGAATATATATTGCAGTGAAATATGTAGGCCTATAATAATAAAACCCGCTAGCAATCAAGCCATATACAGTGTATAAGATAGGCACGTCATGTCGCCGCGACATCTGGTGAATGGAATAAAAGCTTCACCACTGGTTCCGCAATCAACGTAATAAACATGATGCAGTAGGCCTAGCGATGTCTGACGAGTAGATTATTATTTAAATAACATTAATAAATGACTTTATCGGATATTTAAAAGACAAATAAATGCTAGGTTGTTATGTAATGTTATTTCACTAGACATCTTAAGTGTATTAGAAACAAATGGTTTCTTTATAGCTGCTGAAGTAATTTGCCTTTTTTGAGCGAAAATATAAGGAGTTAGGAGATCGCAGTTTACTCGGAAGAAGCGAGACTGCCTATTTATCAAAATTTTGAGTGACAAATCTCGGCCAAAATCAAAATATTGTACGCACCAGTGGATAATACGCACCAGGCCAAAATGGGCCCAAAAAAGAAAAAAAGTAGCGTACTATACACCGCGATATACGGTACTCCGAAGCACTTTTATTTTTCTACACTTGTAATTTTCTAGTCACAAATCTACATTGTAAGTATAATCTGTATTTCAGAATACCATTGACTTGAATATATATTGCAGTGAAATATGTAGGCCTATAATAATAAAACCCGCTAACAATCAAGCCATATACAGTGTATAAGATAGGCACGTCATGTTGCCGCGACATCTGGTGAATGGAATAAAAGCTTCACCACTGGTTCCGCAATCAACGTAATAAACATGATGAAGTAGGCCTAGCGATGTCTGACGAGTAGATTATTATTTAAATAACATTAATAAATGACTTTATCGGATATTTAAAAGACAAATAAATGCTAGGTTGTTATGTAATGTTATTTCATTAGACATCTTAAGTGTATTAGAAACAAATGGTTTCTTTATAGCTGCTGAAGTAATTTGCCTTTTTTGAGCGAAAATATAAGGAGTTAGGAGATTGCAGTTTACTCGGAAGACGCGAGACTGCCTATTTATCAAAATTTTGAGTGACAAATCTCGGCCAAAATCAAAATATTGTACGCACCGGTGGATAATACGCACCAGGCCAAAATGGGCCCAAAAAAGAAAAAAAGTAGCGTACTATACACCGCGATATACGGTACTCCGAAGCACTTTTATTTTTCTACACTTGTAATTTTCTAGTCACAAATCTACATTGTAAGTATAATGTTACCTCAATCAAAGCAAATGATGATAAAAAAACATCTCATTTCAAATTGTAAATAAGCTTCAATAATATATATATGGGCCTAACAAATGTTTATGGTGGAGTATATGCAGCTGTTAAACACTCTTCTGATGGTTGGTGATCATGTACATTTATTATTTTAGAAACACTCATTTCAGTGGTCAATAACTTTTTATGTGTTTAATTCAATAATCATGACATTTAATGATTTTCTATGTTACAGGCAAAGTGAAGGCTAATAATGACTACATTGGCCACCCACCTCCTGATAGGGGAAGAACAGCTCTAGCATTTGAATTAAATGATGTTATAGAACTGCTCAACAAGGATGAGCCTACTTGGTGGGAGGTAAGTGTAAAAACAGTAGGCTTTCATACTGGGAGCTTAGTCTATTTAACCCTCAAAGCGCTGATTTTTTTTTATGAAAACCATGGATAATACTTTTTTTTTTTAATTTGAAATTATCACAAATGTCTTAGTTAGCTCTTTCCGATTCATTTGAATACCTATGTTATGGGTGTACGCCAATTATAAATATTTTCACTCTTACTGTGCGGGGATCGACTTTAGACGTCAGAATCTGACGTCTACAGACGTCAGATTCTGACGACTAAACTCGATCCCCGTGCTGTAAGAGTTAAGGATCTCTGAGATGCTTATTGTGTTTTGTATTTCTTCAAAAATCAGCACTTCACTTAGAACCATTTTATACAGTGTGCTGTAAATTTTCCTAAATATAACACACTTTTCAGTATTTTCACATACATTCGTTGTAACTACATTTTGTGAGTTTGTGGTGATTTCCAGGGCAGAACGTTGGGCAAAGAAGGTTTCTTCCCAGCTTCTTATGTTACCTTAATCAGAAGCACTGTGAGTATCAAATTACTGCCACTATAATGAAGTTCCTTATTATTCATATAAATGTCAGTATCAAATTACTGCCAGTATGATGAAGTTCCTTATTAGTCATATAAATGTCAATATCAAATTACTGCCAGTATGATGAAGTTCCTTATTAGTCATATAAATGTCAATATCAAATTACTGCCAGTATGATGAAGTTCCTTATTAGTCATATAAATGTCAATATCAAATGACTGCCAGTATGATGAAATCCCTTATTAGTCATATAAATGGCAATATAATTTCAGTGTATTAAATTTGAAAATAGCCTAACTTCTTATGTACTTTGCAGAAAAATAAATTGTTTAGTCTATGGCTTTTTTGAGTTTAATTCAACTGTTTGAATACATTTAGACTGATTTAGTAGAAGTATAGCTTGTTTGAATGTTTGCTCCAAAGTCTTTGTTGATATCTGCATTACATTCGTCCGGAATCCTTGTACTTATGATCAGTTTTTAGAATTTTAGAATCTATTATGCATATGTTACATCTATGGTGATATTTCACTCAGTTATTCTTGATGGTTTACCCGAAATTTTGAAAAATATATAAATGAAAAATAACAAACTTAGATTCAGATGGCAATTTAGAAATGTATTTTTTCAATTCTGTTATGTGTACATGTCAATGATGTATGAAATGTTAAATTGCTATTGATTGATGATGTTGTTTCAGTGTTGTTTGCCATGGCTTATGTGATCAAAGGTGGTCATCTTCATTACAATTTGATGCTAATTTATTTTTATGACTCCTGTTTAGCACCCACCTTCCTATGACCAGGCTCAGGAGTGCATGCCCGTCTCACCACTTCGTGTCTGCAAGCCAACAATGGCTGTGGCCCCCATGGTGTCACCACAAACTGCAGGTGCACAGTTTTTTCCCATGGGGATGACGCAACCTGGTGGTGCTCAGCTCTTCCCACCCGTTCAAAGCCCCTCTGTCAACTCCTGTTCCAGCAGATCCTCATCCTATGTTAATCTGAGTGACCTGGACAATTTTACTTGGTAGGTACCGGTGAGAATGTGGTGTGGGTCTGCCTGTCTGCCCACCCTTACCATCCAATTCTCACTGTCTGTAGATGGCACGTGACTGACTACAGCAGAATACAGCTCACCTGCCTGCATGCTACTTCTCCTGCCAATTCCTCAGATCAACATTTACTTGCAGTGATTATCATACACTAATGGAATGCTGTGTGAACTAAATCTTTTTATTTATAGATATATTTTCTTTTTCTTATTGAGCAGATCAACACATGGGCCGGATCATTATTTATATTAATTCACTTAGTAACATATTCAAAAGTTTTTACAAGGCTATCTTGATGTAAGTGCCTCAATTTTAATTATTATTGGAGTGATTGAAAATGATTCCTAATCGCAGCATTACTTGGATGCTGTATATAAATCTCTATCATTCTGATTATCCCCCACCTTATATTTTAGTGAATAAAAATGTTTACCAATATAAACCGGAATTATATTTTTAAAAATATTAGCAATAATTTTTAAAGTTTTTGGTATGTCCGCATTTTCATTTCCTGTTCATATCGTTGAAAATCATGGGGCAATTACTTTCATTTTGCACACAGGCATCACATGTGTAGATATTCCCTTTCGAGGATGTGACCCACTTTTTTACCTATATCTCTCAGCCAAAATGGCTTAGGCAATTAACAATCTCTTTTCCAGAGCATATTCATATTCCACACACGCATCACTCAGGGTGTATAGATGTGCCTTTTTAGGGTTATGACCTTTGATCGACTTTTTTACCTACTCTGTGAGCCAAAAGAATTAGAGAGATTAACAATCTTGTTCCCATATCATATCACCTTGGGTTTGTGGCTTTTGAGGGTTATGACCTCTGACCTACTTTCTCATCCACATCTCTCAGCCAAAATTACCATAATGGTTGGAGAATCTGTTGACCAAATCTGACCCAGACAGCTCTTTTCAGGAGCATATGAATGCCTTATGGGGGTTATGATCTTTGACTCACTTTATGACATACATGCCAAAACAGCTTGAGAATCTGATGACATATATGTCTTACCTAAACAGTTCTTTGACACAGCATACAGTATTTGTTCTATAATAGCAACATTTGTTCTATAATTGCAACACCAATGAAGTGGGCACTTATTAGAGTAGATTGAGGAAAAAATTGCCATGTGAAATATCACTGTGCATTATCCCTGACAGGACAATATTCTACAATGTTCTGAAAATAGCCACATACGCGCTCAACTTGGTAGTCACAAAGACACAACACAAGTCAAAAGTCCAGTAGTGCCGGTTGAACGAATCCGTCGATTCCGTTTTCAGCTAGTTTGAGCACATAGGCCGAGCTAAAGGGTTGAAATAATGATACAGCGACAGGCAGGCATTGGTTGTTGTGGACACACAACATCTTTTTGTAATTCAGCTTGCATTAATTCAAATACCATTGACCCATAGTTTCCACAGACGTCCCCACTTCGTCGAGAGGGGGTTAAGGCGTCGCCTTTGTTGTACGGCCGACCTCCGTCTTGGAAACCCATGGGGGGCATTTCTTTTATATGGCACACACATTCCTTAGGGGATGTAGATGTGCCTTTTGGGGTTCATGAAATTTGACCTACTCAAATGGCCGACCATCAGCCACAATTAACTTTATTATGTTTGATATCCGGCCATATTAGGTGTCCAGAGCAACTATGCCCTGAAAAATTTCAACTTGATCAAATTCAAAATGGCCGACTATTGCCCATAATTAACTTTAATATGCCTGATATCTGACAAAACGTGCCATTTAGTTAGACCATTACTATAAAACAAATGTGTGGTTTCAGATAGGGATATGCTACTTGGAAAAATTCAAAATGGCAGACTATCGGCCATTATGGGTAATATCGAGAAAACTGTCAAATTGTCAAAAAAATGCCAACATGTGACTATCATTGACTTAATATCTGTAATATACATGGCAAGCTGTGCTAGATAGGTAGGTCCTTACTGTAAAAAAGATTGTGATAGTTAAGGGAAGGATTCACCTTGAAAAATTTCTCGCTGGCGGGGCATGGGATTATGATGGCCGATAGCTTGTTAAACATCAAAAATGCATCCTCAATGAGTCACTAGGTTTCAGTGAATTTTATTTAATCATACAAATTGTGTCACTTTTGAACTGATGGGATTTTCTCAACTTTTCTCATTGTTTAAATCTTTAACAAAATGCCTTCTTGATCAAATGTGTTTTATCACAATTCAGTAAATTAGGTTTATATGTCTCAGTTGTAGTTTTCACTTGTCTTTCCAATTGAGTATATTTAACGTACATTTACAAAAACTTCCCTTAGACAAGAACTGCAATTTGATTCCATGTACATAATTTTTATAAATATGGTTAATATTTTTACAAATGGCTAGTTATAAAAATAGTGTATGAGAGAATTAGTTGGATCTACATCAACATGTAGATGTGTTGTGGATATCATGGGTTTTATTTTATTACCTAATTATTTAACCCTTTCAAGCCTGAATTTCCCATAGTAATCTTCATCCACTACACGCCGCGAATTGCTGTCGCAATTCTCGACTTGTAGTGGATGAAGATGACTTGAAGTGGGTGGCAAATAAAAAAAATATACTGTTATTTTTACATCAACTCCACGAAAATTGTGGCTTTAAAACAACTAGTTGTAGGAAATTAGGTAATTTTTCAGAGATGCAAAATGATGCTTTGATGCATCATAAGGGTTCAAAGGGTTAAATACACTGCACATTTGGCATGAGCATGATCCTGCATGCCTTATCTACTGATGTAGAATAAGCTTCTTTTATTACGATTTATAGGAAGATTTAAACCATAACACATTACTACAAATAACATAATCATTTTCTAATAAATCTTGATAGCTTTATTTTTAAGCAGATATTAATAGATGTCAAATTACATCAAAAGTTATTTAGAAAAAATTCAATTATGGATATATGCAATGCTCACATTTTCCAAAATTTACAACCATAATGATATCCCTTGACATTCACACCAATTTTCCATAAAAAAACATGTGTACAACACCTTATATTCCTTACTAAAATCAAATTCCTTACTGACTGGCAAGAAACAATAAGGTACAGCCCATGACCATTGTGATGAGACATAATAATGTAATCACAATTTTTTTTTGTCATTGAAATATCTGCTTGTGACATCAAGTATCATCAGCTACCTGGTACTAATTAGCAGTTATTTTATGCACATTTGATGTGTCACCTAGTAGCTGGAGGATTTTATTTTTTCACTGTTTGATCGAGATGGGCAATAATTTATCGATTAAAGGTTTTTATTGATCTACTTCAAGATTGCCAAATGAGATGTTATACTTTCTTATTTACAACTCATAGTATTTATCCATTTAATGGGACCTTTTTCTTCTATTAAATGTGTCTCGGAAATCTCTTTTTATTGTATCTTGTCTTCAAGAACTTTACTAATTTTTGTGCAATATTCAGTGATGTTGCATTTCCTGCCATGGTTTTCTGTTACCTATGATATAAGAATTATCACGGACATTATTTTTATGTGCAAATACTGCATCTTGTGTTTGTCAAGTTTTTATTAGTAGTGTGATGTACAAATTAACTAATCAATTAATCAGTCTTACTTGTTTACTACCAAACTTCACAGTCAGCGTTCAGTTTTGTAACAACGTATATGACTTGAGCCATGTAGCTACTGGGACCAAAGCTGCTTTGATTGAAACACATGGTAAAACTGCCAAAAGTGTTTTAAGCCGAGTTTTGGACGATCCTTCGTTGTAGTATGTTCGGGGTAGTGGCGATATATCCATCAGAATTTGAAGAATTGTCCCTCTTAAGGCATGGTCATCAATTGGATTTTATGACAAATTTTTTAGTTAGCTCTTTCCGCTTCATTTAAATATCTATGTTATGGGTTTACGGCCATTATAATTGTTTTACTTCTTTCAGTGCGAGGACCATCTTTCTGACGTATACAGACGTCAGATTATGACGTGAAAAGATAGTCCCTGTGCTGAAAGGGTTAATATGCATGATATCTGACAAATCGTGCCAGATAGCTATCCATTCCATTACTATAAAACAAAATGTGCAGTTTCAGGTACGGATATGCCCTGAAAAATTTAGATATAGAGATATAGTCTGACAAATTTAAACTTGATCAAATAAAAAATAGCACACTATCCGCCATGATTAGGCCTACCTTAAACATACCTGATATTTGACAAACCGTGCCCGATAGCTAGACCATTACTATGAACAGAATGTGTGGTTTAAGAGAAGGATATGCCCTGAAAAATAGAAACTCAATTAAATGCAAAATGCCTGATTATCGACCATTATTAGCTTTAATATGCCTGATACCGGATAAACCATGCCAGATAGCTAGACCATTACTATAAAACAAAATGTGAGGTTTTAGGTAAGGATATGCCTTGAAAAATTTCACCTTTATCATATTCAAAATGGTCGACTATCAGCCATAAATAACTTTAATATACCAGATATTTGACAACCTGTGCCAGATAGCTACCATTACTATAAAACATAATGTGTGGTTTAAGGGAGGGATATGCTCTGAAAAATGTCAACTCAATCAAATCAAAACTGCTGACTATCAATAATTATTAACTTTAATATGCTTGATATCTGGCAAACTATGCCAGATAGTTGGACCATTACTATAAAACAAAATATGTTTTTTATTGATATGACCTGAAACTTGATCAAATTCAAAATGGCTGATCACAAGACATACTTATCTTAAATATGCCTGATATCTGAGCAATTGTGCCAGATAACTAGACAATTACTATCGAAAAAAATGTGTGTTTTCAGGTAGAGATATGCGTGCCAAGTTTCAACTCATTTAAATGCAAAATGGCCGACTATCGGCTATTATCCACTTTAATATGCCTGATATCTGGCAAGCCGTGTAAGATGGCTAGACCATCACTATAAACAAAATGTGTGGTTTCGGGGAGGGATATGCACTGTCAGCTCGATCAATTTCAAAATGGCCAACTTGAGGCTGTTATTGACTTCAATATGGGTAATATCGGGAAAATTGTGCCAGATAGCTAGATGATTAATATAAAACGAAGTGTGTGGTTTCAGTGAGGTATATACTTCAGAAATGTCCACTTCCATCAAATTAAAAACCATCATTGACTTTAATATCTGTAACATACATGGTAAACTTGCCAGATAGGTAGACCAGTACTGTACAATAAAATGTGAGACTTGAGGAAAGTATGCACCATGTAATATATCTGTCACACGGGCGTAGGAAGAGAACCTTCCTGTATTTGTACAACTTTTCAGTAAGTGATTTCCATTATAATGACCTAGTCAAAGATCATGAGCCCTTACAGTGAGGGGACTGACTTTAGTCGTCAGAATCTGATGTCGAGCCCTGCACTGTAAGAGTAAAAATATTTACAATAGCTGTAGACCCATAACATAGGTATTCAAATGAATCAGAAAGATCTAACTAAGACACTTATTATGTTTCAAAAGGAAAAAACCCTTTGTTTCCCATGGTTTATAACATAAGAAAAACTCAGAGATGTATAGGTTAACCAATAACTTTTACCCTTACCCAAGTTTTAAATGGATTAGATACATGTGGCTGTTAGGCATAGTTTTGCAGAACCAAATCCGGTACCGTATCTTGTTTTAGATGCATATCTTCCTTTTTGTTCCAGAAGTTCTAGATCCACATTTGTACCTGCTGTTCTCGAGCATTTGATTGTATAGAAATTGATAGCATCAGATGAAGTCAGGCTATACTTTCTACTTTGCAGGTGTTGATAAATGTTTGGTGATAAGTTCTATGGACCTAATAACTTCAGCTACTGATGTGCTGAATTTGTTTATTCTATTCACTTTTCAGACATATGTTTAGATAGTGATGTGTATATTTTTTTTTTGTATTGACATGACACCCTCATATCAAGCAGAATGTGGGGAAATTGCCGTTTTATTAACCTTTTCACCACTATGGCCCTGATAAAATAGGCTGTTTTCCACCATCCTCCTGATCACACTAGTGGCTTTACACCAGGCCCCTGAGCATGTGTATAATAGCTGGCCTCTGATTGGTCGAAAGTCAGCACATGCACATGCACATCATGAGTTTTTAATACAGTTACTCTGACTGGTTCACTTCTAGTCGACCATAATCAAAAGGGTGCCAATAATATGTGGCCATTGAAAACAATAACACATGGTCATGGTTGCTCAGAACCTCCGCCCTCTACAGAGGGCAGTGGTGGCGAAAAGGTTTTAATTAAAGAACATGTTGTCTTAATCATAGTGGTATATATTTCATGAGCATGGGTCAAGTTACAGCCAAATGAGCATTAAGAGCATTTAGGAGATAAAATGGACATTTTCAGTGAATGCTTCTCAAAGACTAGTACGTACCCAGTAAATGCAAAACATTTGTATAACATTTATGCAAGTTTGGACCAATGTCGTAAACGTTTGCCTGACATTGGATAAATGTTATTCAAATGTTTTGTGTTTGCTGGGTTTATACTGGCATATAAAACTATTTTGCACTTAAAAGCCCCAGTAATATTTCCAGAAGGACAACACTTATTGAAGTCAATATGCGTGCAAATTTTGGTACATGCTTAACATGTTTGTGAAAGTGTTTTTTTCATGCACAGATCTGAAATAATACACCATGATAAACTCATAATCATTTTTTTTGTCAATTGGAAACATAATTTCGTAGCAAATCAGAAAATTTGAAAGATTATCGATGAAAAACCTTTATTCTCCCAAGTTTCATAATTGCCGCATTCCTGCTGATTGTGGGATATCATGCCACATACATTATATATATATATATTATACATGCATGTGACTTTTGATGAGTTTTTTATCTTGATTGACTATACATGACTGAGCATGCTTTTTAAAAATGGGGGTTGGTTGCACACACAGCGGCGCCCGTCATATGTGCTGCAGGAGGTGCCTGGCTCTCCTACTAGTCCCCTGCTAGGACCTGCTATGCCCTGGGATATCGTCAATAGCCAAGACTACGTCAATACAGATATGTCACCATTTCCTTGGTATGCCAAATCCTCTCCAAAAACAATCTGTAGATAGATCTGCACTTTTGCTTTGTTGTTTGTGTGTTTTTCTTCACAAACTTAGATAAAGGTTGTGGTGTTGATTATCAAATTAATCCGGCATGTAGTTTTAGCTCTAATGATTAATATGTAGATGTTTATAATGCTTTTTCTTACCAGATAACAATTTACTGTTCTTTCCTTCATGCTACTGAATTGACAGAAATCATATATTGAATAATGAACATTAGTCATTGAACAAATATCTCAGTTCTTCCCATTAGCTATGTGAATTTATCGGTACCACATATAAGTTAGGAAATTGTGTATTGTGAATCATATGAAGATATTATTTAGTGCTTTAGATATCACATATGCTTTCCTTGCATAGATGTTTTCTTCACACAAAGCAAGTGTTTATGTAGTGAGAGTTTTTAAAGTGTTTTCTATTATTTTTCAACCCTCGCTCCCTGAGAAATTGTTGTTAGAAGGCAGTATAATGATATTTCTCATTGTAGACTACTTCATGATACAGTAGAACCTGCTATGAGCAGCCACTCTTATTGCATTATACCGAGCAGTCTTATCCTGATTTCAGATTTGTGATTCTTGCTTATTGTAGCTCAGCTTTGTCTGTTATTGTAATGACCTACTTAATTATGGGGGTTCTACTTGCTTTTCAGTCTCTTTGATGCAGGTTGTTGCAGTACTTGTATATTTATTCATGCTTTTTCATCTACCGATACTTGTTAGTCTTGTGTAGAATGTCTCTACATAAAATAAACTATTGCCTGTTTCTATTAGCATACCCTGCAGAGATCATCAGAATCCTTCTGCTGTCAAGTCAACGGCAGTGCTACATCTCATATAACATCTCGTCCTAAGCTGGTTCATCGTCACTCATTTGACTCGCATGTTTTGCTGAGTGTACGTCCAGGTTCTGGACCGGCAACTTCTCCAAAGTTGTCCTTAAAGCCTCATCGTGTTTCCCCCACAGAGAAGCCGGCATACTGTCCGCCAAATCTATCATCTTATCAATGGTACGCCTACCTCTCTGTCTAGTCATTGTCTACAGACTTATGGTTGTTTTCGTATTTTAGTCACTGGTGTTGTAATATGCCTTTGGTTCCCTTGAATTTCTCTCTATTTTGTCGTCAAGTTCTTTATAAATGTAGCTGAAGCCGTTCATTTTTTTTGGGTACATTGTTAATTTGATGATTAACCCTTTAAGCCCTCACGATGCATTAAAGCATCAATTTAAATCCCTGAAAACAGACTTAATTATCCTACAACCGAGGGTTTTAGAATGAAAATTCCCATGAAACTGGTTTACCAATACATCGCAATTTTCAATATTTTTCCACTCACTTCAAATCATCTTCATTCACTACAAGTCGAGAATTGCGACAGCAATTCGCGGCTTGTAGTGGATGAAGATGACAATGTAAAGTCAGGCTTTAAAGGGTTAAAACACTTATTTGAAACAATTTTTTTATCTTTACTATACTTAAAACATTGTTATCTTGTGTATCAAGTCAACTTGATTGACTATCATATACTGGAAACAAAATGAAAATTTGTTTTATAATTCCAACTTTCAGTACATGACTTGATCTAGTATCATCTAGTATGCTATTTTTTACAAACTTCACCTTAATATATATTTTTATGTAGTTCCCTATCATTTAATAGACGTAGTGGGGTTTTTTGTTGGATGATGTCGTTGTTTCTTATTGTTTATATACTTTTATAGAGTATTAGATATGTCACTCATTTTACATGTGTTTTCTTCTTGTGATGAATGTATGAAATATACTGTCGATGTTTTCACCCCAGTTTGCCTATTTCGGGTTAATAACTATCTGGCCACATAGTCTTGCTGTAGATGTTATGCCAGTCTCTCCCACCCCCATTCCCTTCATCAGGGCCTCTGACAAATGGTTTTGTGAGCTTTAATGATACACTCCAGATCTTTGTGAATATTGCTCTGATATTTATAACACACTCGTATCTTACTGATTTAGCTCAGATGAGTCAAACATAGGCATAAATCAGGTGAAAATGAGGACACGGTGGTCAAATTTTCTGTGATTTGACTTGTGTGAACTGTTTTGAGCACTGGTTGAAAATGTTGCGATATGAGTCAAAATGGCAACCATGAATTATTCTGTGATATAATAGAATAAATATATTTCAAATAACTCTTTGCTTTTAAGCAGCGTTTTCAAATTGGGGCAGTGAAATTGTGGATATGGATACTTTTAGTTACTTTAGCATTTTTAATTTGAAAATCTCCGGCTGTTTTTTTCAAATGTCAGTATATGCTTCACCAATTTGAATAGCCTTCTTTTATGCGCTGTCACCTCTACACTTTGTTTAACTTCTGAACAGCTTCATTAGATCAAAATGTAAGTTGCTATTAATACATTTTCTGAGAATGAACCTTTTTCTTGTGATAAAAGACATGGCCATCTATCGTGATTCTCATCGTCTATAGTCAATTGGAAGAAAACCTGCATATGTTCTCATGGTATAAAATAGAAAATAATTAGTGCATATTTTCCTTGCTGCAAGTAGCAAGAATATACATTCGGAGGCTCTCATAACAAGGTCATTAATTAATTAGGCATCTTTAATTTAACCACACATAGAATGCACTAACAATAAATTTCACATGCATGTTATAACAATAATTTGTTACTAACTTATCAATTATTTGAGCTATGATACTCTCTTCTCATGGGACCTGGCCATGCATATCATTCTTTTAGCGATCCAGGGGCATAATGTCATCTGATGCTGATCTCTACTCTCACTAATTGTATTATGTGTGGAAGAAATGTCTGTTGTTCTAATTCTTTTCAAGCTGTAGTGGTGAATAGAGTAAATGTAATACTGTATACATTTTTTGATGCATTCACAACTTCTTGTTTAAATTTGTGCATTTATTGTTAAAAAAAATTCCACTCATCACTAAACTGTAAGGGTGTTCTTATTGCTAATATACAATGGCCTCCGACATGTTGCTTGCTGCTCCATAGCATTTCAAGTTTATTGTCTTTCTAACATAAGATGTGTGTAAATACAATACAATGGTTGTTCATGGGTATAGAACAGTTTTTGGAGAGGCCACATATCCTCTTTTTACACTAAATTTGTTGTAATTTTGGGTACTGAGATTTTAAATTGAGAATTTTAAATGTGCTGAAAAGAATCTGATCGACCGTCTCAGGGATTAACCTGCAGCTTGGGTCAGTTTAAGTTATAGAATTTAAATTTTCACCCACCTGAATTTGTGTCTCGCGACCCACAACTTCAAGTGGGTGAAAATTACTCACATTTCTTTAATTTCAGACCAAACACTTCATAATCGTGATGTTTAAGCACTCATTTTTTTAATAATAGTGATTTGCTCGGCTTGTAAAACTATTCAAATGAAGGGCTGATTAAGACATTTATGATGATTCCAAATTGAAATGGTCTCAATGGTTCATAGAAAAATATTTCAGCATTGTAAGGGTTAACCCCTTAAAGCGCGGGGATCAACTTTAGTCGTCAGAATCTGACGTTTGTAGACGTCAGATTCTGACGACTAAAGTCGATCCCCGCACTGTAAGAGTAGAAATCTTTATAATGGCCGTAGACCCATAACATATGTATTCAAATGAATCAGAAAGAGCTAACTAAGACATTTATGATGATTTCAGGGTGAAAAACCCTTTGGTTGCAATATTTCTTACAAATTAATTCAGTGCTGTACGGTTTAAACGTTAAACGCTTAGGATTGGAGTTTAGCAGGGCATTCTGGAAACAGTTTGAGATGATCACACTTAGTTTCAGTTGAGTCCACTAGCATGCCATTTCATTTGGGGACAAGTTTTCTTGCAGATCTACACCAAGTTTAATTATTTAGATTTGCAACAGAAGTTGTGTCAAAATAAATGCCTTGAAACTTGCTATGAATATGATTGATTTCATTTTATCAAAAGCATTACCGGCTAATGAAAATGTGTACTTCTTCTACGTATATATCATGGAAGGGGTCTCAGCAAAATCCCAAATAATAGAAACAAACATTTTTTATCACTCAATTAGCTTTTTTCTCAAAATAATTTGAGTATAGATCTTGAATTATTTAAGAGTACTATTTTTTTTATTGCAGATATGTGAATGTGAATTAAAGTTCTCAGAATAAATAATACTGATTTAATCAAGTAATTTGGAAAAAATACCTTCTCCCATTATAGATTTATGTATGTAGAATATGTTACTAAAGAAAAAGCAATGTAAGTAAGAATGACTTACCGTATTTATTATAATAAACGCCCGGGGCATGTCTTAGAATACCCTCTGAGATAACAGGGGTTTATTTGTCAAATCTACAGGGGGGGGGGGGCATTTATTGGAATATGAGCATTTATTATAATAAATACGGTAATCTGAATGATCAGGTATTATTAAGCATTCTCCGATACTATCTATATTGGTCAGTTTTCCATCTACGCTGCCACAGGTGTATCAACAATTTATCTATCACTAAAAAGTTAACTGATTAATTAAGCAGCCCGAGGAGAGGGGGGCTGCTTACTGTATTCCACACAGTCCGCTGCCGCCGCCACAGTTATTTGTTTTCAAGATAGCTACATGCACTAATTTATCAACTTCTGCTTCCTCATACTTCACAGAGCCATCACATACCACTGGGGAATTGTTTTGGTGACATTTTGATCCCCATATCATCAACCCTTTAATTACTATGGCCACTAACGAAAAAATGCTCGTTAGCGCGTTTCAGGAAAAAGTTGCCATCAGATCTTCTTTTAATTTGGCAAATATGTTCAGCTATGTCAGCCAATGACCTGATTAAGTTTTGTGATCAGACAATTTTAAAATGGCAGTTTAGTGGCCCTTTTGATTTTTGTAATATTTACTTAACTCAAGAAATGCAAAATGACTGGACCATGAATATAAAACAAAATGTAATGTTTCACACAACGATGACCCATGGCAAATTTCACACTAAAAAATAAAAATAAGGCTGCCAGTCGGCCATTTTTTTAAATATTTTTTTTACTATCTCGGAAATCTTGCATGATAGCTGATCTATGAATTTCTGCTTCCTCATACTTCACATAGCCATCATATACCACAATTTTAAAATAGTGGTCGAGCGATAACGGAGGGCTGCTTTCGTGTTCTGTTTCCGAACAACTCTTTCTAGTTTTGTTTATTTTTCACAGATATTACCTATGTGCCGGGTCAATTCTTCCCATATATATATTTTTTTTTGCATCGGAGCCATAAACTTCCAAGATGGCTACCCAAAAAACTTGTGGGTGTGATATCTTATGAAAAACAAGACAAAATGGCTGATGGCAGATATTTCAAAGTTTAAAAAGTTATTTTTGGATCACTTTTTTACACATTCAATTTTACACGTATGACCTATGTGCCTGGGAAATTTTTCTCATATATTTTTGCTGTGTACTGAGCCATACACAGCCATTTTCCAAGATGGCAGCCCCAAAACATGTGGCGCGATAACATATGAATAATTATTTGGCTTAATATGGTAATTCTGTAGGTATTTTTGGTGATGTGTTTAACCTTTGGGATGAATCAATTCAAAACAAAATGGCTGACGGCAACCATCTTGTAAAAAAATCTAATAATTTAAAAGTCTAACCAGATTTAAAAGATGTTTTTTGGGGAAATTGTTTTCATATTCTGATTAACCTTTTGGAAAGAATCCATCAATAACTGACTATAGGCATCTTGTTATTTTTTGATGGACTGACCTGACAATATCTATGGGGGATGCTTTTAATTTTTGCCGAAAACTGTCATATCTATTTTTTTTTTGTCATGTTGATTTTGTCAAATATATTTTTTGATGGACTGACCTGACAATATTTATGGGGAATGCTTTTAATTTTTGCAGAAAACTGTCATATCTATTTTTTTTTGTAATGTTGATTTTATAAAATATATCTCAGACTTGAGCATCATTTCTACATTGTAGGTTCACAGGTGAAATGGGACGTGAAGTGGCAGCACAAAAATTAGAGCACATGGCAAATGGTGTTTTTCTTATTCGCGAGAGTACCACAAGTACAAGACGTGGACAATATGCTCTCAGTATAAGGTGAGCAATTTCACATTGTAATGTTTGTGAGTAGGTTATTAGCCCGCCTTTTAATTTTAATTAAAAAAGGTGGGCTATTGCAATTGAAGTTCGGCGTCGTCGGCGTCGGCGTCAGCGTCGGCGTTAACATTTACTTGTGGGCGCGATAACTTGAAAAGTTTTCCATGTTTCCTTCCCAAATTTGTTTTGCATGTTACTAATGACCACTTCTCGGACAAGTTCAATAATGGCTGAAAAAAAATTCAAAATGGCCGACTTATTGCGATTTTTCACCTTTTACGTCAATAATTTGACCTTGTGGGCGCGATAACTTGAAAAGTTTTTCACGTATCCTTTTCAAATTTGTTATGCATGTTACTAATGACCAGTTCTCGGACAAGTTCAATAATGGCCGAAAAAAAAAAAAAAATGGCCGATTTATTGCGATTTTTCACATTTTACGTCAATAATTTGACCTTGTGGGCGCGATAAGTTGAAAAGTTTTTCACATATCCTCTTCAAATTGGTTATGCATGTTACTAATAAGTAGTTCTTGGACAAGTTCAATAATGGCCTAAAAAAAAAAAAAAATGGCCGATTTATTGCGATTTTTTTCATTTTACGTCAATAATTTGACCCTGTGGGCGCGATAACTTGAAAAGTTTTTCACATATTCTCTTCAAATATGTTATGTATGTTACTTATAAGTAGTTCTTGGACAAGTTCAATAAAGGCTGAAAAAAAAAAAAATGGCCGATTTATTGTGATTTTTCTCATTTTACGTCAATAATTTGACCTTGTGGGCGCGATAACTTGAAAAGTTTTTCACATATCCTCTTCAAATTTGTTATGCATGTTACTAATAAGTAGTTCTTGGACAAGTTCAATAATGGCTGAAAAAAAATTCAAAATGGCCGATTTATTGCGATTTTTCTCATTTTACGTCAATAATTTGACCTTGTAGGCACGATAACTTCAACATTTTCACAAGTATCCTCTTCAAGTTTGTTATGCATGTTACTAATAAGCAGTTCTTGGACAAGCTCAATAATGGCCGGTAAAAAAATCAAAATGGTCGACTTATTGCGATTTTTCACATTTATTTTACGCCCATAATTTGACCTTGTGGGCGCGATAACTTGAAAAGCGGCTGGTTTAACATACCATTTATATCTTGCGTTGTTATTTACGTGATGACATTCGTCTTTACTTTCTTTATCATAATTCGGCGGCGGGCTATTATCGAGTGTGCTCTTGTTTTAAATATTTTTTTAAAATTTGCTCAGTTTATTTATTTTGCAACGTTTATCAAAGAGTTTATATTTGAATAATGAACACTTTTCTGTGTTTGTTAGATACGCCAACAGCATCAAGCACATCAAACTAGAGATGACTCCTCAAAATGAGTACTTCTTGGCCGACTGCAAAGTTTTCCATACCATCCCCGTATGTATGAGCCAGTACTATATGTGAAAATATTCATTATACTCTTTCAGACAAAGATTTTGCATGCCTAGATTTCACTTGATCATGAGCTTCTCATCATATTTTGTATGGTCAATATATAATGAACATCAGTGCTCTGCATTACAATCTTTAGACATCACATTTAGCTAAAAGTGTTTTAGTCTAAGTTGCACACCAGTTTCAAATATATCTTCGTTCAATATTGTCATCTATAATATGATTTATTTTTCAAGCCAGCAATTTTGATTCTTTGTAATTTGAAAATATGTAGAATACAAAGTAACTGGATCATTATTATAAAACCAAATACAACGAAAAATCCTTGAAAAATTTAACAGAAAAAAATAGAATTGTTGACTGGGGTCCACTTTTACTATGCTTTACCCATTATCTCGGGAACTTATGAGTGATAGCTAAAGCCTGAATATAACCTGCCCAGTTTTACACATGATGACTAGTGCTAGCTGCTTCTCACTCTGCTAATTGTTATCTCTACAGGAATTAGTACAGTACTACCAGCAGCACAGCTTACATCATAGTTTTCCTGAGGTACAAACAGCTCTACTCACAGGCTACAAAGATGCAGTTAAAGGCAGTATGTATACATTAGAACATTCTAGCTTTTTTCTAGTTTTGGTTACTGTGCTGTTTCGTTATCAATTTCCAAATGTATTTTTTTTTTAATCTACAACTGTAAAAAACTCTTAGATACTAATAGATCATGTTTTAAAGAAGTCTCTCTGTAATTAATTCATTATAAAGCTATGCTCACAAATATTGCAGATATTATTATGAAAATTAACTTCATTTAGCACTAACAGTTATTAAGGTGATATATGTGTAATTGTTATTTCTTGTTTCAGACATGTTTGGAAGCTGTTTAGGGTATTGTATCGCACTTTATGATTATTCTGCCACACAAGTCAACCAGCTATCCCTGCGAGTTGGAGATCGTATTGAGATTGTCAGTAAAGTGGGAGGTGATCGTGGCTGGTGGAAAGGCAGATTAGATAAAAAGGTAAACAATTCCAGTTACTTTTAAATATTAACATTAAAAAATCTTGTAGGCAATTTGAAAATAACTTTTAAAAATATTTCTGTTTCTGGCATTACTGTTGCATGACTTGTATAACATACAACTGTCACTACTCGCAACTACTGTCACTACTTGCAAGTACTTGAATTTTCAATTGTCCATTTTTTGTAACATGTCTTTTTATTTATTAACAGACTGGCTACTTCCCTTGTGGTTATGTTGAGGAAGAGTGAGATTTGCCATATATCATAATTATATGCGTCAAAAACTGATCGAGCCCCACCAGAGAACATTTGATCCCATTTTTATAGCGATGCAGCAGAAATGAATAAGTGTTTCACCAGTTCACATGTAAAACTTAGTTGCAGATATAATATGTCAGAATTCCAGTCAACACAGTGAAGCTGCTTATGAACAGTTGTGTTAGTTTTTAAGTCAGTGTTTTAAATCTAAATTCCGCGATATTTTTGATGAAAAGTTACATTCAGCTTGTGATATGTTTACAAATTATAATTTGAGATTCCTTTAATTTTTGTATATTCTTCGGGCTTTTTGCAGTCTATGGGATATGAAAACTACAAGTTATGACTTAAGAATGTACACAACTGCAGAATTAAAATGCCAGACTTTTGGTATGCCATATTTCTGTGCAGAGGCTAGATGAAGCTAAACAGCTTGTCCATTACTGTGATTGTCTGCTCCCGTTAACACATTTATAGAATCGTCGGAGACAATATTACTAGTTTGGCCAATTCTTGCTGGCATCCGCAACAACGATTCTGCACTACTGATTTAAAGCCAGATAAACATTACACAGTTTTGTACACCTTTAAAAAGATATGTGATGTAAATAATTGTGATATATAACTATAATAATGAGATGCTACATCATTTCGCATTCTTTATAAACTGATGACTGTGCTTTCTGGCTGTTTAACATCTCTGTCACTATGACCTCATCAAGAAACCTCTCAGACTAATCTTTCACATTTAACCCTTTAACCGCCGGCGCCGGTCCCGAATATATTTGGTTTTTCATATTTTTATTTTCACATTTAAGTACCACCTGTTAAAAAATTTAACCATAAATCAGTAATAGCAATCAGTAATATGTGAAAACAGCTGACCTCCATTTTGTCAAATCTGAATAATTTTCACTCACTTGGAAGTTGTGGATCGCGTCAGCGAGACACAACTTCAAGTGGGTGAGAATTCAAATTGAATA
This sequence comes from Flabesymbios commensalis, assembly GCA_964017125.1. Classification (NCBI taxonomy): domain Eukaryota; kingdom Metazoa; phylum Annelida; class Polychaeta; order Terebellida; family Flabelligeridae; genus Flabesymbios; species Flabesymbios commensalis. Next base: position 16,359,958 of record OZ024905.1, read on the forward strand.
ATTTGGCGGTTAAGGAGTTAAAACAGATTTTGCACTCTCAGATAATAATGTACTAAATAATTAATGCAACAAATATAATTATATTGCTGAATAACAATTTGAATTACAGTCACTGTTTCTGAGACTGCTTCTTAAAAGTTTTATAATATACTATGATATATATCACACACTGAACAGTTTTTGTTCTAGCAAGCAAAGGTTCAAAGGAAATATTTCTGGATTCCCATCGACTTGTTCTTGTTTTGTCTAAGAGTGTATTTAACACTAATGTTCAGTGTGGTTACATGGAATAGTTGGAAATATTTAATCTCAGGTTGTTTCGAAGTGATCCACGCTGGTATTTTAAAGACAAGGTATTTGTATAAACCATGAAAATTGCTGAGCAGCCATGACCTGAGGTAAACTCAATTTGAGTAAATTACTAAAATGGAAGGGGTTAACCTTTTCACTCGTTTGCACATTCCATTTGGTGATAAGATTGAATGTCCATTACATTCAGTGAGGTTAGAATTACCGGTACTCTACATTAGTCAGAATATGATGTTCCTACGTTAGTTACACACTGTACTGTTATTCAGCCATGTATGTGCTCCTGTTTTATAAATACAATGTGTAAAGTATTGTACATAATTAAAAGAATAGCTGACAGTTGCTTCACCCCTCGATGTCCCAAGAACTGTGTGTATATATTGCTAACTGGGGTTATATCCTCACTTCTAATTTACTCATTTCTTATGTAATCACTTGCAGAATACATCTGTCGTATGTGTTCACCATCTTTTACTGTACATTTTGACTGATGATGAAAACAGTGAGTCTTAGAATGTCTGCTTTGTAAATGTGTGTGTGTGCATAAATCTCTTGTGTGTGTGTATGCATGTGTGTTGACCCAATTTGCTCTACGTGAATATATTATGCACATCAATGACATGTACATGTATAACTATTTCACAAAACAAAATTGTATTATTTCACCACATTGTAGGCAGTAAAAGTATGTAATTGTTATTTTCATCACAATTGGCCATTTTTGTATAATTGATAATTATGGGGTTTTAACCCTTGTGCTGCGGAATTGTTTGTTTCTATTTTTCATTCATTTGAAGCTGGAATAGCTAACGCAAATCCAGCTTCAAATGATTAAAAATATGTGCATTTATAAAAAATGATCATCTGCAAAATGATTGTTCGATTGTCACTAACTTTTGTATTGATTTCATTGGCACTTATTGGTGTGAAACTGGCTTGAAACCCTATATATAATATAATGACTTCAATAGCGCCAGTATCTGTCAACAATATTGAGACTTGATGGCGCTGTAAATGTATACATGTATATATACGGTTCCAGCCGCACCAAGGTAAAAATACTGGTTAAAAGTAGTGATGAACCATGTGAAATTTGTCTGGCTAATTTTGTAAATGGAACAGACATATTATCTACAGTGGCAGTTTTTGTTTAGAATTGTGAGCTGAAGAAATTTTGACTTATGTATTATGAGACAAATCTAAGGCATTCTGGAAGAAATCCCTTTCAGTGCGGGGACCAGTTTTAGACGTCAGATTCTGACGTCTAAAGTCGATCCGCGCACTAAAGGAATTAAAATTTATAATGGATGTGACCTATTAAATGAGTTTTCAAATGAAGCAGAAGGAGCTTAGTAAGACATTTTATGATTTATGATGACTTTAAATTGAAAGAAAACCTTTGGTCTCCATGGTTTATACAGAAATATTTCAGCATTGTAAGGGTTAACCACTTTACTTCCAGGCCGAAGTGCATGCCAGGATCCAAGGATCCTGGTATAACTATAGTAAATCCAACGGAAATTCCCGTCATGTATGGTTACGTAACATGACGAATCCGTCATGTATGGTAGTGAAGGGGTTAATATGATATGGAATAATTACTAACGTCCGAGTTTACTGTTCACGTATCATATCTATTGTCTGAAGGTATTCTATCTCCACTAAGTATTTTATAGAAAATAACTTTTTTTGCTCCTAATCAGAAGATATTGAGCAGACCATGTTCAATCACTATATCGCACGATTCAGTCATTTCTTTTCTCTCGCCTATCTTATTACATGCCACTGGATTTATAATTCTTTGTGTTTTACAATGTTCAAATAAAAACATTATAAATAATAGTACATATATACTAGCTTTTGATATATGTGGCATTTTAAAAAATCAACCTATCAGTGATTATTTATTTGTATGCCAGTCTTTCCCAGTGATAACATTTCAAGACTTTAAGACAAACTAAATTTGACTTTTAATCTGATGATGCCCAGTCTGTGTGCTTGAGACATAGAAATGATGAAATTAAGCATTGGTGAATTTATTTGAGAAATGGATTGGCTTCTCGTAGAGTATTATCTTTGACTACTTGGGTTGTTTTTTTTTGATTTTACATGTATATTAGTGTGAGCTGTGTATTCAAATAGTGGGCAGTTTTAAGATAAAGTTATGTGGATATTTTTGCCGACTATTTTTCACATCCTTGTTTTTCGGAGATACATATAGTTGTGTTAGAAAAGTCTAATTCCATCTTGCTTCATTAACATCATTGGCACAAGGTATATCTCAAGTTTGTAAATCTAAGAATGTGTTACAATATCGATGATCCCTTTGCTTAACAATAAAGAAACGCATGGGGTAGTTACATAAATCCGGATTCTTGCATGTCTACAGACTTTGTAGATTTAGATGCTAATGTTATTACTTTGACTTTCACACACCTGTGTTTCGGTGACCTACTCTCACAATCCAGTATGTATCTCTGTTATCTTTATGATCTGATATTATTCCCGGTGGTTATCTATTCTCTGAACCTCAACAAGTAGTCATTCCATCTGAACATGATCATTTATCATCCTCAGAGGACAACAATTATATCACTTCTCACCTGTTAAAATGTTTAATTTATTTTAATTGTGCATTACTTTGCTTTAAAAGGGACTGTCCCAGGCTATAATCATCAAAAATTCTGTGATTTTCTTTTGGCTTCTTAATATGACCGTATGATGTAAACATGTCCATAGACTAGAACTGAAATTTTTTTTTTAATTTTTGTGCTGCGCATTCACCAGTTAGGCTAGATATAGAGACGAAATTCCGGGTTTCTAATTTTGAACAACCATGTCAAAAATAAGAAATACAAGAATTTCGTCTCTTATATCTAGCCTAACTGGTGAATGCACAGCAGAAAAATTTAAAAACTTTTGCAGTTCTAGTCTTTGGACATGTTTACATCATATGGTCATATTAAAAAGCCAAAATAAAATCACCTATTTTTTTATGATTTTAGCCTGGACAGTCTCTTTAAGCATTTCATAAAATTCAAGAAATTTAGGACTTCACCATAATTCTATGCTTAAGGAAATTTGATGCAATGTTATTAATATTGCCAAGCAGGAATCATCCACTATTGTTCACATGTGGACACAATTAGAGGCGTGCTGAAACTTGCATAGACTATTACTAGATGAATGTATGAAAGGTTGTGGTAAATCGACATGGCGGGATAAACGTTCTGTAGACTGGTACACTTACTGACATGCATACTTTTCATGATTCACCTGTTTTAAAATAACTGCAATTAGTAAGATTCATATTTTGGGTTGAGATAATAAAGTATTAACTTTCAATCATCCAGTTTCACCTGGAAAAAAAATTGGTATTAGGCAACTTGTCTATAACAATTGCCATAGTGTAAGAATTATTTTTCACATCTAAAAGTTACATGTCATTACCAATCTCTAGAAAACGTTTAGTCCACAATAACATAATGACTTATTGGACAGATTTCCGAGTAGTTATATAATTGAGGTTCAGAGAAATGATTGTGGGTGACATCCAGTCATGCAGACGATGCCTTTTCACTGCACTGCCTTAACTTGGTCAACACACGCAACCAGTTACACGTACATGGGCTTTATGTTTTACAAGAATGAACTGTTTTTTTATATAATTTCCTATATTTTTATATTGTTTCAATGCATCTTCCACTGTTTCTGTTTGTTTCAATTGTTCTTATGCGATATAATCAGCAGATTGCACTATAATCATTTTCTGCAGGATAAAGCTAACTATCTGACTAATACACTAGCAATTTGCCTGTATTCCACTGTGTGTTGCACGACTTTAAATAGATGATATTTGTTTATACACTTACCACCAGCTCACCCTATATTAACCCGCTAAATTGAATAATTTAATTTTTTTACCTACTTGGAAGTTGTGTCTCGCAACCAAGACACACAACTTCCAAGTGGGTGAAAATTACTCATATTTTTTAATTTAACCCTTTAACCGCCAAATTATTCAATCTCAATTTTCACCCACTTGAAGTTGTGTCTCGCTGACGCGATCCACAACTTCAAGTGAGTGAAAATTATTCAGATTTGACAAAATGGAAGTCAACTTTTTTCAAATATTGCTGATTGATGTCACATTTTATCTTTAACATGTTTAAAAGCAGGTACTTAATGTGCTAATAAAAAATGAAAATTCGAATATATGCGGCACCGGCAGTTAAAGGGTTAAAAACAAAGATTTGCAAATCTTGATGTTTTAAACACTAATTTCATTCCCAACAACAGTGATTCGATTGGGTAATATAAGGGATGAAAAACGACTATAAGCGACTATAAGGGTCAATACTAATTTGTCTCGCTTGACCCGGCGCAATGTGTGTTTTCACATTTCTGTTTCTGTATTGGGCAAACATCTCCGACATTGGCTCAACATTGAAAAACAAAAAAATATTTATTTGATAACAGTTAAAGTATAACATGTTTCAAACATTTTTCTTCATTACTTTTTAAATTCGTGAAAATTATTTATATTATCAAAATAGAATACAGATATACTTGTTGGTGAATTTTTATTCCACTAAAACAAATTTCATCTTTAAAATATCTTGTATTAACATGTGCTAAAAAATTTTGACAACTGAAAATTACAATTATATCTGTATTTTTTGCTAGTGTAAAATGGTTAAGTGAGTGTTAGCTTTACACTACATGATTTGTAACTTTACACAGCTTATATAATAAGCTGACAAATGTAGTTTGATGCCTATTCGCACAAAACGTTTCTATTAATAAAAACCTATCTGTTGCCCCTGTATCCACACAGTAGACAGTGTAGATTAAATGAACTCCCCACCAGTAATGTATATTAACTAAATGCTTTATATTGCTAAAAGTGCTTATGTGGGATAATCCATCCCGATTTTATAAAATGTGCTGTTACTATTGAGTTTCCATCTCTTAATATAACACTGTAAAACTGGCAGTGTTTTGTCGAGTTGTTGAAACATTTCACATCCCCTTCACTTTTCAAATCGGTAATACAAGTATGCCATTTGAAATAAAGCAATATATTTATACGTATTAAATCAACTAAAAGAACATTTACAATCGATAACAACTAAGATACATACATTCCTTCAAATTATCTATAATGAGTTCTTATTATATATTATGTGTGCTTGAAATTTATCAAATATAACTCAATATCCCTTGTTGAATGGTAACCAAATTCTGAACATTTACCATGTATCTAATATTTAAGAATATTTGAAGCCCCTTGTTAAGTGGTAAGAGGCTACCTAGCACTCATGTTGTTACCGTTGTTACGTCACTTCACAACCCTCAGATGTCAATGTGAACTGTCCACATAATAATCAGTATCACAGTCTAATACGCCTAGAAGTACTTACTAATATATACACCAACACTGAATTTAACATAATTGGTTTAATGTATTGAAATTAAGAGTAATTTGGAAATAATGAACATTGTATGTAGAGATCAGAACCTATTATGAGTGGTAAAGCAGAAGAGCACATATTATTGTTTGATGGAAGCTTCCTGTACATGTATTGCAGCAAAATACACGTTTTTCAAAAAAGTACGCAGCATAGACAACGGTGTATATTGCATAATAATGCATTATTCACAATAAGTTTTCAAAATATGACAGGTTATTAGCTGTTTTTTTGCATGATGGAAAATGTTACAGAATTATTATAATTCAATTATTTTTTTTTAAGATTTATGCTTCTACGATTTCTTACTGCGATTTTACAATGTGTTAAGTCATTAAAGGATCGAGTTCTGAAGGTTAAGACAAATTTGTACCAATAAATATTTTCAATTATCAATGTATAATCCAGATTTCCTTCCATGATGGAATAAATCGTGTGCATAAATATATGATGGATGTGTACTAAAGACTTAGTTTTAAGTATAATACAATATATATATATATGAATAATATTATATATACTTAATATATTAAAACTTAATATCTTTTAACAATTAAAGATAACATATCTGCATAACATGTTTTTCAGTTGTTTTGTGATTACATAACATGTAATAAGAAGTTTAGGTTTCAAAAATAAATACATAAATACTACAATTTAGACTTATTGGATGTCTTTATACTGACGCTTTTTATTTACTAGCCGGTAATAGTAGCTTATATTTAAAAATGGATCACATTGCCTCTTGCCACTAATCAGAACAAAACATAATATGGTACTTGAAAATGCTATTCCAGAACACAGAAGGGCGGGGGCCCTGGAGAAGTGGTTGAAGCTACCGGCTTGGAAAGTTGCGCATTCAAACCCTCTGGCCTTTAAGTTTCAAAGAAACAAAATGTTTCTTCTTCCCTGCTCCCTCATGAAGATTAAACATTGTGGGGAGCCTCCGTGACTGAAAAGTAAGGCGCTCGGCCTCAGACCGCCAGGGTTCGAATTTTGAATCCTGTGTTTGGAGGGGAGTGTCATCTCAACATCCTCCTGGCCAATTTAGCTTATATGTACACAAAGGTAACCTAATACCCTATTACTTTCATTTTTCCAGAATACGAAACAGTTGTGGACGATATGCAAACGATTTTTTTTTTAATATTTGTCATGTCTTTTCATCCCCTGCCCATACGGAAAAGGGATTTTAGTCTCTCCAGGATTACGCTAGGCTTCACGCTTGATTGTAAGCGCAAAAACTAGAAGTCTATATTTTTGGGAATTTTAAGATCACATTCCTTTCAACATGAGGATGTGCAAGTGATTTTTTAAATATAATAGCAAAATTCAAAATGGCCGCCAGAGGTAAACTCCAATTTTTTGTGGGCGCAAAATCTCTAAAACTTAAAAAGTCAGAAATTATTTAAATACTACTATAACATTCCCCACGAAATGGAGATGTGCAGGTGATTTTTTCAATGTTTCACTGAAATTCAAAATGACCGCCACAGATTAACTTCAATTTTTTGGTGTGTGCAAAAACTCAAAAAAATTGTTCACATTTCACAATCCCATTACCCACCAATTGTGCAGGTGATTTTACTGATCTTATTCGATAAAAAATGCATTATATATACATATGCTTAGTCACTGAATATTATTTGCATGTAGGCCTTACGACACCAGGTGGAGTTGGCGCAGCCGAAGGAGCACTGACTGCTTATTGATATTTTATATGGGGAAAATTCAAATTTCCACAGGAATGTTACGTTTGGAGTTATGTAGTTAGAATTTCTGTTTTGCGACCATTTTATTTTTGCATTGAAAATCATGCAAAATGGCTAAATCGTGCTTTTAGTTAATCTCGGTCCTATGACATGATTCAAGCGTCACTTGACAGAAAAAGCGCTATTTTTTACAAACCAAGAGACCAAGGGGTTTTTACCCCTCAGCCCGTTGGGCCAGAGGGTATATTGTCATCCCCTTCGTGCGCCGTCGCCGCATGACGGTCTCCACCACCAGTTTTGGCTACTGCTCCAACATGGTTTAACATATTGAATTCATAATTTATACAAACATTCAACCCCATTCTTACCTCGGAGAGCGGGAGTTGGCCTCAGTGACATGTGTGGAGAATGATTCAAACCTTACGGCAATTTTTTTTGCGGAAAATCCTAGGTCAAAGATTCAAAAAGATTTCTGTATAACGCGATAAATTGAAAAATAATGATTTTTTATGTGAAGTTACCTATGAGTATGGAGATGAACAGATTAGATTTTTCACTGATAATCAAAATGGTCGGCAGCTGGCTACTTTTATTTTTTTTTACTTTATTGTTATTTAGAATTCACAATCATATAGGTTTCCAGGGTCAAGTGCGACCGAAAACGAGACTATGGCGGCTATATTTATTTTAGCAATTTTAATAAATCGTTCTTATTTTCAGTTAAATGCCTTGAAACCTGGCATAGCCTAGTTTTCGTGGTTTGTGAGTCTCTTGGCATTGTCCGTTTCCATGTGCGACCGAAAACGAAGTTGTGGCGCCCATGTTGAGTTATATACCTTGACACCTCGTATACAGATATATCACCCTCTGTAGGCCTATACTTGTCATGCATATACTCTTTCTAGCATGTTGTTCTGCTTTCTAATGAGCAGCCAACAAGCGCATATGACGACCAGTCATTCACAGTTTTCATATGTTTAATTATGCTAAAAGTGTTCTAATATTTGCGTACATATTCTATGAATAGCAGCTGCTGTACCACCTTGAAAACACAAATTCATGTAGGAATTGAAATCGATCGGGTGTGTATCCAAAGTCTAATAGATGACCGCTCATTAAATATCGCATGAAAATTGACACTTTTTTTTATAATTTATTTCAACATCGATGAACCTACCGCGTCCATTTTTTTCTAAAAATGCATTTTTGTCCTATACATGAAATAGTTATTTACCTGCTCAAATATTATCCCCCAAATCTACGATATTCAATAAAATAGGCCGATATGATATGATAAAATCTTTTCTACAGCGTTATATCCTGCAGATCAGGACGCTTCACAGTCATAACATTTAGGAATGATATATATTGAGAAATTGTCCTGCTTTCTAACTTGCTCCTAATTTTTCTTACAAAGAAGGACATCACTAAAATGAAATTGTTAGAAAGCAGGACACTTTTTATCCCCCACCCACAGGGGAAGGGGGATTTTAGTCGCACCAGGATTCTGTCCGGCGTCCAGCGTCACGTTTTCTTGTGGGCGCAAAAACTACTGGTCAATTTTTTTTTAAATTTTAACATGACATTTCTAGCAACATGTGGATGTGCAAGTGATTTTTTAAAGATGCTACCAAAATTTTAAATGGCCGCCAGTAGTCAACTCCAATTTTTTTGCGGGCGTAAAAACTTAACGTCAGAAATTATTCAAATTTTATAATCACATTCCCCACAAAATGGAGATGTGCAGGTGATTTTGTAAGGTTTTAAAGTTTTTCAAGGATCATTTTCAATTTTTTTGAGATCGCAAAAACCTAAAAATTCAAAATCGTAAATTATTCAAATTTTACAATCACATTCCCCACGATATGGAGATGTGCATGTGTTTTTTTCAAGGTTTTAAGGGAATTCAAAATGGCCGCCATGCATGAACTTCATAATTTTTTGTAGGCGCAAAGACTTAAAAAGATGAAGTCAAGAAAAAATGTGCAGGTGATTTTACTGAAATTTAAATTGGCCACCACAACAACTTTTTAAATATTTGTGACCGCAAAAAATATCCTAATTAATGGCGGGGAAGATATAGGACTTCAGGCCTCTTGTTCAAAATACTTTGTTGAGAAGGTGAAATAATGGTTTGATTTATTGGATAATAGTGCATCTTCAGTGGGGGAAATGGACGCGGTAGGTTTATCCATGTTAAAACTGAAGTGTCGATTTTCATGCGATATTTCGTGAGCAGACATCCATTTAACTTTAGGTACACACTAAATGGACCTCAATTCGTACATTGTTTGCATGGTGGTAGCCCACAGCAGCTATTCATAGAAGACTTAAACGAAAAATTAAACACTCTAGGGAAATAGCTAAATATGCGAAAACTACTCGGGTAGTGGTTAGCACCGCTGCCTTTCACGCCAGAGTCCGGGGCTCGGTTCCCGGACTCGGCGGTTTGAAAGAAACAAAATTGTTTCTTCCCCATCCACGTGTGAAAGTTAGTATTGTGGGGAGCCTCCGTGACCGAGAGGTAGCGTGCTCGGCCTCAGACCGCCAAGGCTCGAGTTTCGAATCCTGTGTCTGGAGGACAGTGTCATCTCAATCATCTCACCATCCTCAGGAGGTTCTCCTGGCCCAGTTTAGCCTATATGTGCACAAAGGTGGCCTAAAGCCCGATTCATTTCATTTCATTTCATTGGAAAGTAGGACACCATGTTTAAAGAGTATCACGTATGACACAATGTTAGAAAGGAAAGAGCATATGCATGGCCACTCTGCAGAGGTTGTTACGTTTTTGTTTTCTGTGAGTAATGGCATAGCATATTGGCAGCAGTTGTGTCACGACATCAGCCGAGGGGTGGTTGAGAGCTTGAATGGTATTTTTTTCAATTTGAAATCATCATAAATGTCTGTCGGTTAGCTCTTTCGCTTCATTTGAAAGCCTATGTAATGGGTCTATAAGAATTATAAACTTGGTCGTCCGAATCTGTCTATAGATCTGTCTATAGATTATCACGTCTAAAGTCGGTTCCCGCGCTGAAAGGGTTTAATTGCATGCACTTTCTAGCATCAAAAATAACAATAGAAGGCTTAAAATTGACATGGTAGTTTTATTGTATAGTTTCTGCACATGTATTTACAGCTGCGATTTGTTACAATGAATGGCAGCAGACCAAGCTGCCCAGAAACAAATTCTACATTTTCTACACAAAAATATAAAATAGATAACTGATAATTATATTTTAGGTAAAGCCTTTTCCTCACAATTTTGTAACAATTCAATTCCTGAAATGGTGACGGTCAACAATATATATAATCATAAGTAACCCTCACTTACCTTACGAGAACAATATCATCATAAGTAACCTTAAGTTACGAAAACAATATAATCATAGGTAACATTCACTTACGAAAACAATATAATCATAAGCCTTCACTTACGAAAACAATATAATCATAGGTAACTTTCATTTACGAAAACATAATCGTAAGCATTCACTTACGACGACAATATAAACATAGGTAACCTTCACTTAAGCTCAATTTTTTTGTTGAAACCCGGAAAAATACAGCTTTATATTGATTTGTATTTTGTCCATGGTATGGATTATCTATACTTCTTAAAAGTGGCATATGTACCAGTACAGTACTGTTATGTTAATAATAAAAGTATGTAATTTTTACGATACCCAGTGATGGAGAATAAGTGACTAAAACTGAGCAAGCGTATGTTTTTAAACCTATATATTGTTCGTTTAACATAATGTAAGGAGAGGGGTCAGCGCAATATGAGGGCGGCCCAAGTCACATTTCCTTTAAATTCCAAAACATATAGGGCCTATATGCAACTTACAACATTCCTTGTATAGTAACGTTAGCCCACTATTTAAAGGGACCGGCCCACGCTAAAATCATCAAAAAATCGGTGATTTTATTTCGGGTTCTTAATATGACCATATGATGTAAACATGTACATAGACTAAAACTGCAAATTTTTATAATTTTTGTGTTGCGCATTCACCAGTTAGGCTAGATATAGAGACGAAATTCCTGATTTGTAATTATTGACAACCATGTCAAAAATAGGAAATGCAGAAATTTCGTCTCTATATCTAGTCTAACTGATGAATGCGCAGCACAAAAATTATAAAAATTTGCAGTTCTAGTCTATGTACATGTTTACATCATATGGTCATATTAAGAACCCGAAATAAAATCACCGATTTTTTGATGATTTTAGCCTGGGCCAGTCCCTTTAAGCTTTGAAAATATTTCAACTATTTTGAAAATCATGATTTCAACAGATTTCTTTAATTTAATGTGTACTGCTTGATCAGTGCAAGGCGGTGTGCAAACCCGTTCTTTTGTACTGAACCCTTTATCATGTTTATAATCAGGGAGGTCGACATTTCATATGATTTGTATAAATTATGCAAAACAACAAAAAATACACTAACACAGTTTGGATGGTTACATAGACCGATGGTTACATTGTCGGTCACCTTAAATGACCATTTTATGAATGATATCGCAGATACCCGTGCTTGGTGACGCTATGTTACCCCCCATAACCCACAGCTTACCGCCACCATGTATATCATAGCTCCCATAACGTATGCGGCGAGTACAACGAGATTCGTTCTAAACGAGGCCCCAGAGCTCTTATCAGTGATGCTCTTGTTTCTAGTTATATTTATAGAACTACTAAATCTATTAAAATGGCTTATATCTGAAAATCAGGAGTCATTAACCGATTGTTCTCCGAATTATAATAAAGTAACTGTGATCAAACAGACTTTTCCGTTTAGAACAACACATCGCATTTATAAGATGGACTTCAATTGATACTGAATGTAACCCATAAAACATATAAACGGTAGATATAAAATCCACAGTTCAAGTGACCGTCTAAAAAAATTATAGTTTGTATAATATTTTCCATTCAGCTGAACATGCTGAATAGTTCATACACTGAGACCAGACCATACATGTCGGCTCTGAGCTAAAGGATCCTATCTGCCACTCTAACGAGTGTCAGATAGGATCCTTTAGCTCCGAGGCGACGACATGTCGGCCTGGGCCTACTACTTTCAGTGGGAGATACGCGGATGATATTGTTTTGCGCATGAGCCAAGATGTTAATATTGCATATATAATTATTCTACTAACTTTTCATAGTATCTATGATTAATTTATTATTGAGTACATATAAGTCTAGATACGGCCGCCTCATTATGGCCTCGTATTCTTCGTGGCCTATTTACAAAAAGGTTCATCATGCTTTAGAACAATTTAATGTAATAACCCTTTATAGGCGTTTAAATGATATCTAAGCAGCTCTTCAGGTATTTCAAGACATACTGTGTAAGCATACATGGAAGTATTTCCCAAATTTTACATAAATCTATAAAGAAATCTGAATATACTAATTCAACATAAACACTGATAGGCCTATTAAATTTAACGACTAATACGACTTGACAACGAATATCTGACAAAATTAAAGCGTTTTTTTATTTTACTGTAATAAAAGAGTGGTGTAACGTTATTGTAAGAGTTGCAGATTAGATTGATAAATAGATCGCTCGAACTATTCACTTTGAACGTGACATTTGAATAGGGAAGTGGCATAAAATTAAAAACAGTGGGATCCTCGTCAATACATTATCTGTATTATCTGTCTAAGATACACATCTGGGCCCGTATTCTCGTACAAGTTACGATATATCGTAGGCTTCTGATTGGTCGAGATGACCATCTCGACCAATCAGAAGCCTACGATATATCGTAACTTGTACGAGAATACGGGCCCTGACGATATTTATACAGTATTACCGGTTATATATATATAGATAGATAGATAGATCTACAGTATCTACAGTTTATCTTGACTATTTTGTACCACTGCGTGTTGATCAATGTGCTAATATAATCATGATACAACCAACTCTTTTTTTTATACTTCTCATTACTTTTTCTCCTATTGTGACATTTTTACCAACAAAGAAAAAACACCACGGAAGCAACCCTCTGTCAAAAACAGTAGACCATTTTGTAAATTACATCTGCATAATCTGTCATGTGTGTTATTTTTTTCTTTTAATATCACGCAAGATTTTTCGAAATGGTGAGCATGGGCGCCAGTGTGCTTTTTGAATTTTATATACATAACTCATGCTTGCACAGCACCGGGCATTATTTATATGCATAATATAATCATGCAAGCTGTCCAGGCTAATGAGAAAAATAAACAATACTAGGCCATCTTTTAAGTTTTATTTGCAAAATGTCCTATGTTATTCCCGTTCAGCAGCGGCTACTTTAATTTATATATTAATGATATAACTCGCATGCGAGGCTTCCAAGACAACGAGCAAAACCAAAAAGGGCTACAGTGCGGACAATGTTATTTCTTCGAAATTTATAATCGGTTATCCTGACATTTTGCTTGATAATCACGACTGGCTATTTTACAATGTTTTTGAAATATATGTAGGATACATTTAGGCAAATTACGCGAAAAAAATGTCGTTAAACGGACATTTTATAATGATTTGTTTCCATACGTTAGCCTGATAGGCCTATTGCTGACCATAAATTATGTAGCCTACCAAACGAAATAAAGATCTGTTGGAAACTGTCAAAAAATACTGAAGCGCATGGGCTTTCGTTAGTTGTTGGTTAAAGGGTTGGTATATGGTGGTCGAAATCACATCAAGCATATTTGTCATTGGTCTGTAATGTCTATGTAAATTATAAATAAACAGTTGTGTCGCTGTTAAAAAAACCCCAGAGAACTGCGGCGGCGGACGTGTGGAATACAGTAAGCAGACAGCCACCGAAAATAATTTCAAGATATTCTATTTTTCTGTCCCAGTGACAGGCTGGTTTGTCCAGTGTCCCTGTAAAGATAAGATTTTAAACATTGAACATAATAAAACATACAAAAACGATTATTTTTCGCTCCAGAGCAATGCTAAAAATAAAAAATGTTGTAACATTCAGTAAATGTGATTAATGACAAGAGTGCTTCTTACATTAAATGTTAAATTTGTTGGTCAATAACGAGCCTGCCAATCGAACGTTTTATACATATTAACAAGCATCCTGTCATGATTGGTTAAAATATCAGCATTGATTGGCAGAGCATCAAGTTAATAATGATTATAGAAATATTATCGGCAGGGCGAACCGTCTGCCATCATTTCTGTAAATTATTTATGTTTTAAAACATCAGATTATGTTGAGTTATGTGTGATCTCCTTACAATAGTTTAATGTGATTCATTTAATCTATACGAACATTTTTCCTCCATTATTTCAAACAAATAAGACTTTACTAACCGTTGTGGGATGTACAGTCCATCTCAATATGGGTTCTGGATCTTTACTGTGGCCGCTGCAGCTGATGATTACTGGAGGATGTTGTCCCCTAAACACAACATCTACATGTGAAAACAAATCTATACCAGGTTTATTTTGACTAGAAAATCATAATTATACTGAAGCGACACAATCAGGCAAAAATCATCATTTTCTTTTTGGCTCCTTGAAATGTACATGATATGTCAATATGTCCATGGACTAGAATTGCGTAAGTTATTCAAATTTTGTGTTGCGCGTTAGTTAACTTAGAATAAGGACGAATGCATATCCAAAATAAGAAATACGGTAATAACTGATGAATGGGGCTTTCGGAACACTTGTTACGTTACCACAGCAACCCAAGATTTAAAAGATCTCCACAATTTTAGTTTATGGACATATCCACATATTATGGATATAAATAATAAAGAAGCGAAAATAAAATGATTGTGTCGCTTTAACCTCGTCAAGCCTGAATTTACCATTGTCATCTTTATCCACAACAAGCCGCGAATTGCTGTCGCCATTCTCGACTTGTAGTGGATGAAGATAACTTGAGGTGGTTTGAAAATTAAAGAAAATTGTGAAATTTTCTTTCTAAAACCATCAGTTGTAGGAAAATAAAGTCTGTTTTCAGGAATGTAAACTGGTAAAATGATGCTTTAATGCATCGTGAGGGCTTAAAGGCTTAATAATTAGGCTACGTTTGAAATCATAATATTGTTAACATTGCTTGGCAGTGGATATAATTACTACTAGTAACTTACTTAATTAGACAAAGACATTTGACAGGTTTGTCTGTGAGTTTGATGCTGGCTTGTAGATACAGATGATGTCGCTGAGGATTGGCCACATCAGGCAGACTGGGAGTAGACGCAGCACTAGAGCTACGAGAATGGCGCGGTGGCCGGAATCTCTCTGAGGGACAATCAGTGGCACTCGTCTCGTCTGACTGATTGTCGTCAGTGCTACAGTTAATCAACCCCGGTAAACTGAATGGTCTCAGGAGATGTTTGGGTGAGGCATGTTGTTTCTCCCCCACTGTACTATAACTGTCTGAAGCAATGTCTTTAGGATCAGAAGCGGTTACGTTTACTGAAGGAACAACCGTTTCTTCCCACAGCAGTGACTGGCGACTAGACATAGGGGAGCCCTCTCCTTTCACGCGTGTTTCCTGTGGTGGCAATCCGCGTTTTTTTCTGGTTCCCCACAATGACGGAGGCGGAGCAGGACCTAAGGCAAAAGACGCTGTCTCTGTGTCACTAGGGAATGATTTGAGAGATACAGGACTGTGTATGGCATCCACCTTGACTAGCGGCACAGCGGGACGCCTCGGACATCTAGGGGACTCCCCGTCTGACGATTGGAGTCTGTAAGATGAGTCAGATAACTTATCTGGCTCTGATTTGTCGGTTGATGTCTGTCTCAGTTGTTGTTGTCTCATGTAGAGAGTTAGAGTGAGGTCTTCAGGACTGTCCATACTGCTGAGAGCACGTTCAGACATCACATGTCTTAACTCTGTATCCTGCGCCTCAGTCACCGTCACAGGACCACTACCTCTCCTCTCTGTACCTGAACCTGAACACTTCTTACGTCGGCCTCGCTTGTTATTAGTCCAGTTGTTTTGCTCAACAGTTACCCATTCCCGGTTTCTAATATTATCAATACAAAGTGGTTTAAATGGACCGCTGTCCACTTTAGGTCTCTCAGCAGTGCCGTGTTTGCCTTTCTTTTTGCTGGGGCTTTTCTTCTCTTTAGCAGGGGAGTGGTCTCTACCAGGTGAGAATGAGAGACCATCAGGCTGTAGGTAAGCCAGACCTCGAGGAGATCGAGACCGAGTTTTACGCCTCATATCAGGACTTGCTTGGGGTGTGGTGGTAGGGACATTTGCAGGCTTGTGTATTCTCACATCGTATTGTAACATATAACCATCAGTAGTGCCAACCCAGAGACTGTCATCAAATGCCAGCAGAGAGCTGATGCCGTACGCCGAGGCCCCCGCATCCTCCTCCTGTGTAGAAAACACCACAGTCAGAAATATAGATTTTTTTAAAAACACAGATGCAAAATTCATAAGCAGACAAACCAGCCATGCATGATCAGAAGCAAAGCCTATAGGGCAACCACATCGAATTTGAACACAATCCAACTGACGGTTCATAAGATATTACGTTCACAAGTTTGGGTTTTTTCTTGGGTGGGGGGGCGGCATCTTGGATAATGCACTTTTATGGCTAAGTACCAAAAAATATATGGGAAGAATTCCCCAGGCACATATAGGTCATATCAGTAAAAAATGCATGGGTAATTACATCCCCCCTCCCTCTGAAAAAAGTGTCCCCACCAAACTTTTTTATATTTAGAGAGATTACTCCAATAAAAAAAATCAGAAACATTTAGTTTTTAATGATGTCTTCCCGAAAGTTAGATCATTAGAAATGAAAAACCATCATATTATATACCAAATTTTAATGCGACCTAACCAACCAATTAGGTCAAACGCTTCATGAGATATCGCGCCCACAAACTTTTTCGGTTGCCATCTTGGAAAATGGCCGATTATGGCTCAGTGCCAAAATATTTGTCAAGAATTTCCGACGCACATAGGCCTACAGGTGGGTCATATGTGTGAAAAATGCATGTGTTAACTTTTTAATGAGAGCTGAATTGATTTGTGGCGGCGGCGGGAGAATGGCTGTTTATGCCGAAATATATGGCAATAATTTCCGACGCACATAGGTAATATTTGTGAAAAGTAAACAAAATTCATCAGATAACTTTTTAGTGAGGGCTGAATTAATTTGTGGAAAAATGCTAGACACTTTAAGCAAAAATGAAATGAATCGGCCTTTAGGCCACCTTTGTGCACATGTAGGCTAAACTGGGCCAGGAGAACCTCTTGAGGATGGTGAGATGATTGAGATGACACTGTCCTCCAGACACAGGATTCGAAATTCGAGCCCTGGCGGTCTGAGGCCGAGCACGCTACCTCACGGTCACGGAGGCTCCTCGCAATACTGACTTTCACACGTGGATGGGGAAGAAACATTTTTTGTTTCTTTCAAACCGCCGAGACCGGGAACCGAACCCCGAACTCTGGCGTGAAAGGCAGCGGTGCTAACCACCACCCTAGGGCCCCCGCCCAGACACTTTAAGCATCCCGAGAATCTGTTATGCTTGATCAGGTCAGCCAGCAACACATCGTCCTCTTGGATATGGAAGGGTGTATCTGCCACTTTGCAAAGTGGCAGATACACCCTTTCATATCTAAGGGGACGACCACATATACAACATTAATTAACCCTCATCATAAAAATCTCAGCTATCTCTTTTCGCTTCATTGGAATAGGCTTGATATGTAATTTACGACCATAATAATTTGTTATTTTTTCAACGCAGGGCGATCTTTAGACGTGACGTCTAAAGACGATCGCCGCGCTGAAAGGGTTAAAGATCAGATCCTAAGTTAACCCTTTAACCGTCAAATTATTCAATTCGAATTTTCACCCACTTGAAGTTGTGTTTCGCTAACGCGATCCACAACTTCAAGTGAGTGAAAATTATTCAGATTTGCCAAAACAGAGGTCAACTTTTTTCAAATCTTGCTGGTTGATGTCACATTTTATCTTTAACATATTTAAATTGTGGTACTTGATGTGTTAATAAAAAATGAAAACCCGAATATCTGCGGCACCGGCGGTTGAAGGGTAAATGTTATTATATTGATGATTTAATTATTATTGCAAAACCTTAATATAGCCTGCAAGCTCATATAAACCAAGGTGATAAGTAGAGGTGTACGGCCTATATATACATGATTGTCATTGCATGAAGAACGGACGCACAAACTACTATTAAGCGATAGGCAGGAAGAATATACACTTTAGCCCTTAAAGTCGTTTTTAGACTGTTTTATTAGCATGACTCGCCGGTCAGGTCACTGTCATTGGGAATAAAATGAGTGTTTAAACATCAAACTTTGCAAATGTTTGGTGCTAATAGGAAAACAGTTTCAAATGACCAGATAAACAAGCAATGGAGTGGAAAAAAACGCAACATTTTTTGGGGTAATTTTGTTTAAATTGAAGTCGTTTCACACAAAAGATCGTATGTTATGCACACGTGACTGTTTTCTCATTATGGTTTTGGGAGCCTACCTTTTTGGCCAGGATGGCTTGGTTATTGGCCACGTCGTAGAGTAGACTGCACATAAAGTTCTCCGTGTCCCACAGCTGCAGAAGAGGGCATCCTCTGAGAGCCACCCAGACACTGTCAGCTGAGGAGACTGATGTAAGGGGTCGTCTTTCATCTGAGGTATCACGTGTACTGCTAGAGACGTCCTCACCAAGTCGACTTATCACATTGGATGTACCGGTCCTGGTGCCCAGTACCATGCACTCCACCTGCTCCCACACACTGTGTGACACCACTAACTTGTCCACTGGATCTAGAGTACTGCAAATAAACCACACACCAATAGTATAGAGGTGATGATGGGCAGGCTTACTTTAAGTCCTCACGATGCATTAAAGCATCATTTTACATCCCTGAAAACATACCTAATTTTCCTACAACCAAAGGTTTTGGAACGAAAATTTCCAAGAAACTGGTTTACCAATACGTGGCAATTTTCTTTATTATTTAAACCACATCAAATCATCTTCATCCACTACAAGTCGAGAATTGCGACAGCAATTCGCGGCTTGTAGTGAATGAAGATGACAATGTGAAGTCAGGCTTGAAAGGGTTAAACCACAGCAGTAACACCAGCTGCAACTGGACATAAAATGTCAAGAAATATTGCATAATTCAAGGTGCAATCAGTCATTAAGTGCATGTTAAAACTAAACAAAAAATCACCAGTCGTTAAGAGCATGTTAACACAAACCACCAGTAATCAGTCTGACTGATAAAGATGGCGATTTTTCTAGCTGACTGAATTGACAATGATGGGTGATTTTTGTTGATATTTCGAATATTTTTATGGATTTACAGGGCTATACACAAGATAGGTTAATTCATTGCATCGTGCTGTCTGCAATATGCTACAAAATAACAGTAAAAATTTCATGGTGGATGTGTATTAAAAAAAAACAGAAAATTAAGCCGATATTCTGATCAATTATTATTTGGAATCAGTCAGCTAGACTATCAGAACGAATTCGAAAAGGAAGGTATCGTCCTTCTGTATTAAGAAATCACTGACCAGCTTTAGTCGACCCATGGAGTTAAAGGGTCTTATCTGGCTCTCGTCCAATAACCCTTAGCTCTCTACCCAGCAAACACGACAAGGATGTTTTAATGTGGGCTAGCGTCGCAGACGTTGGGTCAACATTAAAACATCATTGTTTCAACGTGTCGTG
>OZ024905.1:16380370-16427870 GCA_964017125.1 Flabesymbios commensalis
CGATAAATCGTAACTTGTACGATAATACGGGCCCAGACACAATAATTAAACACGAACTTCTATAAGTTAAGGTTGTTGTTGACCATACAAGGAACGCTGTACAGCACTTATTAAAATACAGTCCAGAGTTCACCTGTGTAGTTAATAACGGACCAGTTTATTTTAGGGAAATTAAAAGGAGAAAATAGTGAGTAAATAAGTGTGGTCTACTTACGTCCAGTACAGCGATGGTTCCATTGGACAATCCTACAAATAGTCTATTATATGATTGCGCCACCTGACAGCAAATGGCAAGTGATGCTGTCGTGCATGTGTAAACTCCACAGCCTATGTCTTTACAAATAAATAAATAAAATTGATTAATTAATATTAAAAAATCAAGCTGTTAATCAATGTCATCATACAAATATTTCATTATTTTGAAATAACATTTTTGAGTCAATGGTAACAATTTTACTCATGATGACTTTGCATTGCCAAAATTTCATCAGTTCAGTGCCGGATCCACAGAGAGGGGTGGCACGGGGCGCACACAACTTCTATTTTATGCAGACAATTGTCTCCGAAGGCACGAAATGTAAACTCCAAAAATAACCCTGCAAACACGATACATCAACCCAATGTTGCCCTAATGTTGGTCCACCGTCTACGACGCCGGCCCAATATTGGACAAACATCGGGTTGATGTATCGTGTTTGCTGGAAAGGGAAATGCCCGCCGACTCCAAATTAGCCACCCCTCATCTCAGAGGGCGGCGAATTAGGATTCGTCCTTGCTAATATTTTTTTTCCTAGACATAGTATAGCTGTGTTCATATATGCATTACGCTACTACAACGTTTGCTCTACATAAATTACCTATTGCAAGTATAATGCCGCAACAAAGTGTTACATAAAGTGTGGCATAAATGTGATCAATGCACATATATTTGTATGGTAAATGTGTTTTCGCGTTACCTTCCCATTCACGCTGTATGCACAGAGTTCTCCAGAAAGCAGACCAAACAGCATTATTTCTTTTTCCATACAACAGCAACACAGAATGGCAGTGTCCACCTGATAACAGTATATAATACACGTATAGTAGGCCCGGTATGTGTGATTTTCTGTATAGGATAAAGCCCGAGGAGCTCTACATTTTCAGCTGTGAAAAAGGCCGAGGCCGAAGGCCGTGGCCTTTTTCACAGCTAAGAATGTAGAGCTCCGAGGGTTTTCACTGACTTAAACACATCCGATCATAATGAGAATCTCTCATAATCAACAGCTCGGTCACACCTGACTGACTATAGCACCATAAGCCTACCATGACAACTGGTCTGTACTTCGTAAACAATAACTCTCCATTCCCGGCTTAGAATGTAGTGGTTGGACAAAGAAAATAATGTAGTGATGTTGTGTTTTAAGGCAGACGAGAGACGAAAAAACAACGCAGTGTTAATGTTGGGACAGCGTCGTAGACGGTGGACCAATGTCAACACAACATCGGCTCATCGTCCCGTCTGCACGTCACTTACCATATGCAGCTCAATTAGTCACTTCGTTACATAATATTATATATTTATATGTTTGACAATGGCTAGATATTCATTACAATCTAATGAAATGGTTCAGTTCCGTCATGAGTGGTAAAAATGCATACCATGTTTACATTATATATATATATATATTTCCACATTGAGGGGTGTGTAACCCACTACATTAATAACAATTTCAAAATCGTCTCAAGAGGACGGCCCCATGGCCTGAAATAGAAAACAATTCAACATAGTCTCAGACACTTGACCAACATTGGACCGAATTTGCATTTTCAAACAAAAATCCAGGCCTACCTCAGTTTCTATATCAGAAATGCAGTCCTTTGTACATCTATCCTAGCTACAAGACCTTTATTCTGTGCTCCATAGCAAACCCACATCTCATCTAAAAAAAAAAAACATAACGCAATACAAGCATTTCAATATATCATATTCGGTTAATTGGTGTGTTAGTTCCATGAAAAGTATGATTGGGAGTGATATTACAATGTAACACCGTGCAGCTTATAATTTTCCACAAACAATTTTAACCATTGCACGAAGAACACTGATAGAAATTTATTTGGTACTTTCAGATCACTTTAGTAGTAAAACTCTTATCGCTGAATATATCCAAACTAATTTAAATGCTTAAATCATGAAGTATACAATGCTTACTTGAACTACAGACTGCCGCACAACGGTAGCTCAGACCGATCCAGATATCTGTACCTTCATACGAATTAGCCTGAAAAAAATAGGCATGCCATTATATATTGTTATATGTTAGTTCAGTTTTAGTGGATGGCGGCTGACATTCAAAGTTACTCACTCGCTAAATTTAATGATTTAATTTTCACTCATTTGAAGTTGTGTCTCGCTACCGCGACCCACAACTTCAAGTGGGTGAAAACTACTCATATTTGTTTAATTTGAGACTAAACATTTGACGTTTAAACGCTCATTTCGTTCCTAATGACTGATATTTAAACGGCCAATACAACGGATTGAAAACGACTATAGTCGCGCATAGCTGTTTAACCCTTTCAGCGCGAGGACCGTCTTTATACGTCAGAATCTGACGTCTGTAGACGTCAAATTCTGACGTATAAAGACGATCCCCGCGCTGAAGAATTAAATATATTTACAATGACCGTAGACCCATAACATAGGTATTCAAATGAACCGGAAAAAGCTAACTAAGACATTTTTGATGATTTCAAATTGAAAAAACCCCTTTAATCTACATGGTTCAAGCAGAAATAATTCAGGGTTGTAAGGGTTAAATTATACTTTTATACATCACCTTGGAAATAAAGGGTTAAAACAATGATCGAATCAATCTTGATGTGTAACACAGCAATATAAACCTAAAATGTTTCTATGAGTTGTGAATATTAACTGTTTCTGTGGGAATTGTATATAAATCGACATCTCATCGAATCCACGAGAAACTCCTCTGGATTAAATCCTGTCGTGAAAAGCAGCCTCTCTCGTTAGCCGTTACTACGTCTAGATACACTGAATTATTTTAACCCACTGTCAGCTACGCTTCACCCACAATTTACCCTCGTTTGCTTCAGCTGACGTTTGTCTACACTTATAAACAAATAGGTAATTTATATTCTTCTGTTTTGTGATTTGGGATCGCTAACCTAGTAATTTGTGCTCAGGATCAAGTTTTCGTTTCACGCATATAGAATTTAATTTACATTAAGGTACGCTAAATGGTGACTATCATTGTCAAATGACTCAAACTTCAAAAAGAGTCACATGCATAGAGCAAGAACAGCAGTTAATATTTTAAGTTATTAATCATTATTACCTGTTGTTGTTGAGATATGAAGCGCCTATATGTAGGCCGTGTTCGCCATTTTTCCTTCAGTGCCCTCAGATAGAGAGCCTGTTTAGAAGCTATATCCTGACGATGAGGAAAAGGCATTACATCATCAAAGGCAATCTGAAAATATACAAAGTACACTCATGGCTTGAAAAAGACTTGTCCTTAGCCAGCTATACGATTAGCTAAATAACAAATAACTAAACATAAAAAATGATAGAGCCTCTCTTTTTATAGGATGGGATAATAAAGCATTCCTCTGCATCAAAATAGCGATTTTTTTCCAATGAACAGCATGTTCCTGTTCTCATTAAGTATTCAATAACCTGAGTAGGTCTATAATTTGATACATTAACAATCTCCTATATTTATCTACTGGAATCTTGAATTAGATATTTTCATTACCTTAAGGAGGCCTTCGTAATCGTGGATGAGTTTAGGTGCGGCCTTGAGATGTCTCATCACACTAATTGTGTCTGTCTTAGACAGCAGCCCAGGTTCCAGCAACTTCAGGGTAGCCAAGGCCAAACGAAATAAAACTTTAGGCCCTTCGAACAAGAAGGCATCCCACACTCGAAGTACACTCTACAATCAAGCACAGCTTCATTTAATACTAATTTATATCTATGAACAAATTTGAAAGTGGAAATTCTCCAACAATAATGATTGGTAACAACGTATCCAGACCAGCACATTATACATTTTAGGTTTGGCCCATATAAGATATTGGGAGCGTGTACTACATAATACATTAATATCGCTATTTATAATTCGATATTGTCGATTAGGCTCATATGCAATAGCAATCGATGGTATAGATGGATATAAAAGGATTATGTCCATATAAATATATCATCGTGAAAATAGGTCATAAGGATATTTAAAAATATTTCATGTTAGGAAGTTAAGATTTAACGTTCTTATCAGTAATAATTTAAATTAATGAGAAGAGATATAGTTGATAATCTCTTGATTTCATTTTATATAATTAATGCAATTATGCCAATTTGTGATGACTCTGGAATAATCCCAGGGGCTGGTTTTCCTGTAGGCCATTCTCTAGCTTTGCCAAAGTGACCTTAGGTTTCAAGTGGATCCTACGAAATTATGTTTTGGGTCACCTTTTTCTTTCTAAGTTTTCTTCTTTGTTGTTTGCTTTGAAATTAAATAATAATAACAAAAAAAAATATAAAAAAATGGCCACAAGAATTAAATCTCTCATCATTCTTACTTATATATATATATATATATAATAAATAATTTGTAAATTAAAATAATTCGGAAGAGTATCCAAGTGTAGGAGTGTAAGGTAAAAGCAATATAATTATTCAATTAAACTACTGCAAGAACATATTATTAGTCAATAAATACAAGGTCAGTTACAACAAGACTTGGCCAGTTGTTACAGGCCGCAGTAATTATTGCATGCCTTATACGCCAACTACATGATGCTCTATGTCTAGCTTGATTATTCTAGCATCAGGACTTGCGCCAGCTGCTGAAATCAGTGCTAGTAATGATAGACAGGATGCATCCGGACTTGCGCCAGATGCAATGAACTTCATGAAGAACCAGACATATGATTATTCATTTGTTAGTTCGGCAGGACTTGCGCCAGCTGTTCTAACTATAGAAAACATGATGGGGAGTGATTTGCCAACTGGATTTGGGCCAGTTGGTTTTTGATACAATATCCACAAGCTCATTCTTACAGGTGGAATTAGTTTAATCTAGCATCAGGATTTGCGCCAGCTGCTGAAATCAGTGCTAGCAAGGATTGGCAGGATGCATCCGGACTTGCGCCAGATGCAATAAACTTTGTGAAGAACCAAACATATGATTTTCCATTTGTTAGTTCGGCAGGAATTGCGCCAGCTGTTCTAACAATGGAAAACATGATGGGGAGTGATTTGCCAACCCGATTTCGGCCAGTCGGTTTTTGATACAATATCCACAAGCTCATTCTTACAGGTGGAATTAGTTTATTCTAGCATCAGGATTTGGGCCAGCTGCTGAAATCAGTGCTAGCAAAAATGGGCAGGATGCATCCGGACTTGCGCCAGATGCAATAAACTTTGTGAAGAACCAAATATATGATTTTCCATTTGTTAGTTCGGCAGGACTTGCGCCAGCTGTTCTAACAATAGAAAACATGATGGGGAGTGATTTGCCAACCCGATTTCGGCCAGTCGGTTTTTGATACAAAATCCACAAGCTCATTCTTACAGGTGGAATTACTTTGAATGTGAATGATTTATGTCCTTTTTCTTCTCCCGTAGAAGAGAAGCAAAAGCTAAAAAATTTCTTTTTCGTCAATACCTGCATGAGTAAGAGATTATTATTATTATTTTTTTTTTTTAGAATTCTTCAGATCTTGCTTTTGAATGTATATGTAAACAACATTTTTAGTATATACAGCAATACTCAAGATGTGGACCATTTCCTCATGTTCCTAATTTGCTTCAAATCCTTTTAAATCTATGTTTTGTGGTCTTCTTATGTTTTCAAAGTGTGTCTGCAATACCTGGGTCAGCTCAAAATGAGGTCTGTATACTTCTGTGGTCAGATTTTACACTTACAGAAAATAAAATTCCACTGACATATAAATCCAGCCATTCAAAACACTACTCAGACTTGCTTCAGGAATTATAAATACAATAGATGTTATGATAATGTGTCCCTTATTATCTACATTTGGAAATTTTAATTATTTGGTTATCTATTCAAATTTCAAGTTTCACTTCTGTAGACATCATAATTTCAATTTAAAAACTAAATTTCAGACTATATAGCACTTCACTATTTAGAATTAGTGTTGTTTCTGATGCCGCAAGTAATGGTGGATTAGACAGATGAGAGGTTGGAATACATATGTGCTCTTACGATGCATTCGTAAGTTTGTGTTGTGGGGGTCAGACACTTTGTGTCTGTGTGCCGTTTTCATACCATCCTCAACAACAGATAATCTTGTTTAATAATGTTATTGATAGATTTTGTCTATATTATGTAATTTGTATGTAATGATACAAGAGTCAATGTTCATTAATATATTAATGTGAACAATTAGTAGATTGTTATTGATAGGTTTGGTTTTGTGTGAACAATTACTAGATTGTTATTGATAGTTTGGTTGATATTATCTAATTTGTTTGTAATGATACAAGAGTCAAAGTTCACATTTAAATAGTAGATTAGATCAATCAGAGACATGTATAAATATTCATAGTAGATTAGATCAATCAGAGACATGTATAAATAGTCCTAGTAGATTTGATCAATTTGAGACATGTATAAATATTCATAGTAGATTAGATCAATTAGAGACATGTATAAATATTCACTGGTTAATTCTGTTAACTGACTGTCAAGTAAATTTATACCTATTTTGGTCTTAGGGCTTCACTCTGTTACAACCACGTTTACAATACCAACATTTGAAGTGAAGCCCTTTTTATTTGTAGTCGTTTAATTTGATGTTTATTTTTAATAAACAAATTTTCCCCATATTATGTGTCTGTTTTTTGTACGATAAATGCAGTTTATCCTGAGAATCACCATGGTCAGATTATTTTTTAAGCTGGGCAGACTTACAATTTCATACAAGTTACATTGCATCAAATACACAAATAACGCTATATGCCCAGTGATTTCATTTGATCTAAAATTCTATGCAAACCGGTATATGATTATCTGTACATATTATCTGAGATATATACTACTGCATAGTAAACTTTCTAAACGTGTTTGTGATATTAGATAACAGTAAATTGTTGTTTTCTGATCGCAGAGATCTGTGAAATCTGTGCCATTATGTCAGATCCTATATTTTGCAACATAAGCTTTGCCGTCATTCACACCAGCGACAACCTGTTCTGTTATGACTTCGAGGAAATAACACTAGATTCCACTTAACACGCCTGAGTCCTGCTCAATTTCCAAAACAGTGACAGAGATCACAGAGAAAGGAAATGACCAAAACACTCACGATAACAAATCTGATATTTGACCTGCCCCGGTAAATCATTCAGTGTGGCCAGAGTGTGATGGAGAGAGAGAAAATGGGAGCTGCGTCTTCTCAGACTGACAGCACACCAGTCACTAACAACCAGACCTGATGATATGCTCAATTCAATTTGCTTACATGTCAATCTCCTGGGTTCTGTTGTCTCGCTCCACCCCGGTGAGCAACAGGCGTGGGATCAATGCTGTTGCAGTGTTGGGCCACTTGGATCGTTGATACAATGCTGTTGCAGTGGCCCAACACTGCAACAGCATTGGATCAACGATCCAAGTTTTCTGGGATGTGGTCTGTTGTCTGCTCTAGCCTACCAAACAAACACGGGACGTTGACCCAATGCTGGTTTAAGGCTGGGCCAGCGTCGCAGACGGTGGGCCAACATTAAACCAGCATTGGGTCAAAGTCTCGTGTTTTCTGGGCAATGTATAAAAGACTGGAATCAATACTGTTTTAGTGTTGGCCCACCACCGAAGTCGCTGGCCGAGTACTACAACAGCATTGGTTCAACGACTGCTTGGATGTAGACTGTTGTCTCACTCGATCCCGGTAAACACAGTCATCTCATTCATCTCAACATCCTCAGGAGACTCTCCTGGCCCATATTAGCCTATATGTGCTCAAGCCCATTCGTTCATTCCCAGTAAGCACAATACATTAAACCGATGTTGGTTCAATGTTGGTCCAGCGTCGCAGACCATGAACTAGCATTTAGCCATCATTGGGACAACTTGTGATGTCTGCTGTGATGCCATTTGTCCACAATCCTTATTGGGAAGTGAATGATGACCGAATATAATTACAGGAGCAGCATTCTTCGCAAAGCGACACACGTTTTTACCATTCTCCGCGTCTGCTACACCACATCATTTACCAAACAAAAAATTCATATCATCATCACACTTTGTCTTTTTTATATAATATCACGTTCGCTCACCAGATATAAACTCTGATCAAATTTACACATAAGGTGGTATTTTTTACAGAGTTGAAAAATATATTCCGGTTTCCCTTATTTTTCTTGAACGTGTTCTAAATAAGTCGTTCTGTTTTGCAACATTTTCAACTTTGTCCGACCATTCAGGCAGAGTTGGGACAACGTCAAATGTTTATTGGGAATAGGCATAAATTATCTAGTCACAGAAAAGGGTTTATCATGGATTTATTATTATTATAAGTATCATGTATTTTAGTTTGAGATGTCAGTCACATTATTGATGTAGGGATGAACATCTGGTCAGCCGTCTCTAATTGAACAACATCCACAACACCACACTTATGATATATCAGCAGTTCAAAATTGACTAAGCACATTTTGACACTACAATAATACACGTATTCTAAAAATTAAAAAGAGACATAGAATATAACAACCGTTTAGCATGTTTAGTCATCAGTGTCTGATACACTGTCTACATTATGTGCATCTCAATTATTCCCTCGATTTATCTTCAGAGAATCATCCCGGGCAGATAAGTTTTTTTTATCTGGACGAACGTATTATTTCATATATTCCACGAAGTGACAGAAATTGCAATAGACGTCACCCATAGACCATAAAAAGCTTAAACAGTGACGTCACCGGCGTAGAGTCTACCCATGCATGAAATCGTTTTCTCGCTCTGAAAAACCTTGTGCCACTATTCAATAAAGCAGACGAATTGTTTTCTCGGTGGTAAATATTGAAAATGGATGCTAATTGACAGCAGATGTTTAATTAAACGGAATACTCCATTAGTGCTTGAAAATTCCACTGAAATCGCTAGTTATTATGATCATTGTACACGAAGTGGATGAGTTCTATTTTCCAATGAGACATTGAATCTCTTACCAGCAAGACATGGATCAATCATAATATGGGGTACTACATGTAACTCGGCTGCTCAGTCTATGCTTCACTCGTCAGGATTATAGAATTTATGTCATGAGTTCATGTCGATTTGATAGATGCCGCAGTAGCAGAGAACACAGTCTACACTATTATACAGAATCCTTGAATTCATTATAATTATGTTAAGTAGGGCCTATATTATAAAAGAGTCTATTACCGATTTCGAAAGTCTTCTTGTCTCGCTATTGTAACAATGTGCAGAAAGTGATGTAGAGCAACAGTCATCCACTCACTCACACAGCTTTAACAGGTTATAAACATCAAGATACTCGTACCTAATTACCCTGCTTGATATTATTACACTGTTCACAAACTATAATATGTGTATGACATATATAAACCAGACCAGTATATTTAATCGACTAAAATTTAAGGTTTTCTGGCCATAATTGTACTAGAATGCAATAATAATAATTAATATGAGTAGAATCAGTTAGATGGATTTTGTTTCACGAATATGAGGTTTGTTCAGATGATAGTACATAAATATTCTCTTAACTAATCTGAATCATGGTAAAATGTTTAAATTAAATAACATACCGCCCGGACCGTATATATATCAGATGAATGAGATGAATACATTAAATCACGGAATTTAATAAGAGCGCTGACGCTAACGATATCCCCCGCCATTGATTAACGTCGATAATGGTCAAAGGTTAAAAATTAGGTCAAATGTCATAACCCGAAAAAGCACATATACACACCCTGGGAGATGTGTGTGTGCAATATGAAAACAATCCAGTGAACGCTTTCCGAGATATCGTCCGGAAGTTGAAGTTATCATCCGCCATCAATTAAAGTAAAACATGTCCCAAAATCGAAGATCCAAAATTAAGTCAAAGGTCATAGCCCCCAAAAGACACATCTACACCCCATAACGGATGTTTGTATGCAATATGAAAACAATTCGGCTAACAGTCTCCAAGGAACCGTCCGGAAACGCAACCTTTTCATGCACCATTAATTAATTAAAGTCAATAATGGCCTCAAAATCAAAGGTAAAAGATTAGGTCAAAGGTCGTAACCCTCAAAAGGTGCATCTACACCCCCTAAGGGATGTGTCTATGCAATATGAAAACAATTCGGCTGACGGTTTGTGAGATATCGTCCGGAAACACGGACGGCCGGCGCACGGCCTGACAGCCAGACATGCTGACCACAATATCCCCCCTACTTCGTGGGCGGGGGATAAAAATGACTGAATTCGCAGAATTTGTTTTTATTGACAAACATGTCTACATTTTATTACATTTCTGTCCACTGCCGGCTTTGTTGTCTGCTCTGCTTATATCTATCGATTATCACGAATTGTTGAAGACGTTTAGCAACTGATGGTTAAACATTGAGCCAGCATCTGATACACAGGCCCGGTACTATGCCAGCATTGGACCAGCATTTATTGTGATCCGGACAGTATCTGTCTGGAGAGAATGTAGATAAAGAGCGGGATACGTGGCGTGGATAGCTGTGTCTGGATCAGCAGTCCAGCACCAGCAGACAGATAGTTTTTATTCAGCCAATAAAAAAATCCAAAAGAAGAATGGCGGATAAAAGTAGATTTTAGAAAGACACGAAAGTGAGATTTAGTGGGATTTTATGCCATTGGTTCCAATCACGTAACTTGAGGAAGAAGTCATCTTCTATCCCTAGAGGTTGAACTGTTTCATTCATTCATTCATTCATTCATTCATTCATTCATTCATTCATTCATTCATTCATTCATTCATTCATTCATTCATTCATTCATTCATTCATTCAATAATTAATTAATTAATTAATTAATTAATTAATTCATTTATTCGTTCATTCATTCATTCATTCATTCATTCATTCATTCATTCATTCATTCATTCATTCATTCATTCATTTATTCGTTCATTCATTCATTCATTCATTCATTCATTCATTCATTCATTCATTCATTCATTCATTCACTCCATTAAATTAGTGAGAATATCTGTCTGTCTGTCTGTCTGTCTGTCTGTCTGTCTGTCTGTCTGTCTGTCTCTCTGTCTGTCTGTCTGTCTGTCTGTCTGTCTGTCTGTCTGTCTGTCTGTCTGTCTGTCTGTCTGTCTGTCTGTCTGTCTGTCTGTCTGTCTGTCTGTCTGTCTGTCTGTCTGTCTGTCTGTCTGTCTGTCTGTCTGTCTGTCTGTCTGTCTGTCTGTCCGTCCGTCCGTCCGTCCGTCCGTCCGTCCGTCCGTCCGTCCGTCCGTCCGTCCGTCCGTCCGTCCGTCCGTCCGTCCGTCCGTCCGTCCGTCCGTCCGTCCGTCCGTCTGTCTGTCTGTCTGTATGTATGTCTGTCTGTCTGTCTGTCTGTATGTCTCTTGTCCCTCTGTCTCTCTGCCTCATTTCACTGTTCATGTTTTGTTATGCTCTTATGCACTGATGTAAAACATAAATGGAAAAGTTTGCCTCAGATAATATTTGATTATTTATTAGCTATGCCATTTTCCTCGCTGAGGTCCACAACCCCGGGTTCAGGGGTCCCATGGCTGTAATGCCGATAACCATAACTTCCTCGTCACAGTGCTACTCTCCCCGGCTACATCACCAAATCCTCAATGTCCGACGTGTGATATAAAAGTAGTTTCCTCAATATTTAACAAGGATACATTTGTAACTTTAAACTTTTATGAATAAACATTCCTGTAGGTATGCTTTTGATGTACATTTCATAATCAACTTTTTTATTATAAGGGCCGTCGCCAAAGTGTCTTTTAAATGGTATTCATTTACAAATAATGCATAGGTTAAAAGTGTTGCTGAGGAGGGAGCTTATTCATACAAAATACAACTTTAACCCTTTCACCACTGAAGCCCGTTTTTTTGTGCTGAATGCCATAGCATTCAGCACAAAAAAACGGGCGTCACTTGCCTTCTCAAAAGATTATCTACGGCTGTCACTTGCCTTCTCAAAAGATTATCTACGGCTGTCAACCATCGCTCTTTCACATATCAGGATATGTGTTACGTAAACAAGATAATGGGGCGGAAACAAATTCTATATTTTAATTAACGATAGACGTGTAGCTAGGGTGTTTGAGATTATAATGGTGTCCTAAATAATGCATATGTTAATAGTGTTGCTTAAGGTTTATTTCTACAAAATACACCTTGTATAGCCTACCATATGACACTAACGTCACTTACCCTCTCATAGGATTCCATACGGCTGCCAACCATCGCTACTTGATCAAGATTATAATAATTAATTAACACAATAGACGTGTAGCTGGAAGTGTTAGAGACTATGATGTTCTAATGCATTGAGGAATGTTAGGAGGAAATGCGACAAAACTGAATGTATATCAAACACTCCTGGAAATAGCGTGGCTAATGTAAGCACAGTTGGATTGATAATTGGGGGAGCTTGCCCTAGTGGTCAGTCATAAAAACAGACGGAAATAACAAAACACAATAACTTGTAGCAAGATAATATTATTTTTCGGGTTGGGGGTATAGGAGACGATTATTGATCTCGGAATGCTTCTGAGCGCCGTGACAACAGAAGGTCAAAGAAGTCAATCTGCATCGTCCCCGTCCGCTGACTTTATGACAACTATGTATAATAATCCCATCAAAAATGAGACGTTAATTCAATGCTGCTCAATGTTGAACCAACGTCTTATCTGCAACGCTGGCCCAGCATGAAAACAAGACTGGGTCAATATCTCGTGATTGCTGTAACGTTGGACTACATCTTGTATGAGCGAAGATATATCCACATTAAAAAAAATCATAGAAAAATTCTCTAACAATATTGTATTAAAAAACAATTGAAACAAGGACGGTTGATAATGACAGAAAACAAACGTACAGTACTGTGGATGCTACAGAAAATGTAAAATGCTAATCAGATTTAATGTATTTGCCGAATTAAAGAATGAGTGATTTAGTGATTTAGTGAATAAATGAATAAATGAAAGAATGAATAAATGAATGAATGAATGAATGAATAAATGAATGAACGAACGAACGAACGAACGAACGAACGAACGAACGAACGAACGAACGAACGAACGAACGAACGAACGAACGAACAAACGAAAAAATGAATGAATGAATGAATGAATGAATGAATGAATGAATGAATGAATGAATGAATGAATGAATGAATGAATGAATGAATGAATGGGTGTGTTGGTGGGTGGGTAGATGGGTGAATGAATAGGAAGATAGATGGATGAATCGATGGATTATTGGATGGATTAAATGGTTGGATGAATGATTGGATGAATGAATTAATTAAATAAGTGAGTAGTTGAATGAATGGAGCTTTAAACCGTCTGTTTGTACATGCAGGCTAAACTGGGTGAGGAGATGAATCAGATGACACTTATATGTCTGAATAAATGAATGAATGAATGAATGAATGAATGAACGAACGAACGAACGAACGAACGAACGAACGAACAAACGAAAAAATGAATGAATGAATGAATGAATGAATGAATGAATGAATGAATGAATGAATGAATGAATGAATGAATGAATGAATGAATGAATGAATGAATGAATGAATGAATGAATGAATGGGTGTGTTGGTGGGTGGGTAGATGGGTGAATTAATGGGAAGATAGATGGATGAATCGATGGATTATTGGATGGATTAAATGGTTGGATGAATGATTGGATGAATGAATTAATTAAATAAGTGAGTAGTTGAATGAATGGAGCTTTAAACCGTCTGTTTGTACATGCAGGCTAAACTGGGTGAGGAGATGAATCAGATGACACTTATATGTCCTCCATAAACAACATTTGTAATTCGAGCACTTTACCTATCGGTCATATAGATTACCTACAATATTAAATCTTTAAAAACTTTATTTAAAATCTTTAAAATCTTGAGTTTCTTTAAAATCTGAATATCTAGAACGGGGATCTAACCCTGAACGCTGGCGTAACAGGCGGTATCTTTGACCACGAAAATATAACTACAATATCTAACATTAAATTGAACAAAGATGACCTGTGTCATATTGTAAGAATGAGATTTTCGTTCTTTGTTACAAAATTTTACTTTTTGTTTTTTGGCGAAAACAAAATATTGATGAAATGTATTCTTCAGAGAAAAATACATATTAATATTCCAGGAAGTAGCCCACAACAGCCACTCACGCTAAAATCGTAAATACTGAAGATACATTACAGTTTGTGGTAGACAATGGTTGACTATGTGTGTATATGGTAAAATATCTTACTAAAAATGTTTTAAAAATGTTCGATACTATTCAAATAGTCAAATGTGAAGCAATATCCATTGACAGATTGCCTTCGTAAGTTTTAAAGTTTGTGTCTATGATTGCGGTGGAAATGATATTTCATAAGCCTGCTGAACCAAATCTTTTTTCATCAAGCTTCCTCTTCGCTCCAAATCAACCAGCTGGCGTGAATGTTTTACATATTAATCAAAAGAAGAAGTTCAACAAAGTAGCCAGGAGCATGACCACTGACACAATTAATCACAGGCACACAAAGCTTGTACATAACACGCTGTCGTGTAACGGAAGCCAGTGGATACGTTGCAGGATTGGTCTGAATATCACCGCCAGATGATCGTGGTCTTTCAACATTATCCCCCAGCTCGATGCTGTTTTGTTGATGTTCAGGAGAACCAGCGGAATTTCCAATATAGATCGTTAGAAAGACCAAAGCCTGAAAGGACATCAAGTTGACACACATCATTAGTGATGTGACCTCACATACGTGACATCTGATAGAGATGATAGTTGCTACTTGTTATCACCGTGGTCGACACATGTTTCTCTCCACGGTAGAGATGGAACTGTTCTCAGCACAAAACATTAAAATATTTTCCCAAAATCTGCTTCTAAGATGAGCAAGAGACTATGATAAATTGTTTGTTTGTAAGTATAACACTAAACGCGCGACACCTACATCTTATTCACAAGAAAATCATATGTCCCCCAAATTGGCTGAAAACGTATTAAAATGTTGTAGAGGCTATTTCTACCATTTCAAAGATAATTGTGAATTGAAATGTCTCCATCCCTAGCTAGATGTTTAAAAAAAACTGTTAAAAAAACCTTTATTAATTGCACCCATTATATGTGTTGATTTTTTTTAATTGATCCCTTTTTCAATGGATTGATTTTAATACCAACATTCTTGTTATTATTGCCGTTGCTGCTACTATTACTGTCATTGTGCTACTACTACTACTACTACTACTACTACTACTACTACTACTACTACTACTACTACTACTACCACTACCACTACTACTACTACTACTACTACTACTACTACTACTACTACTACTACTACTACTACTTCTACTACTATTTCTACTACTAGTTTGGTTACTAGTATTTGGAACCTGCATGGATATCGAGAGCTTGGCGGGAACGAGCCTGGAATGTTGGGCCATCTGTAGGCCTACTTGTTATGTGTAGGGGTGGATATTTTGTGGAGACTTTCACACTATTTTTTGTTTTATTTGTTATTCTAAAATGTTATACAATTATAAAGTTTGTTGGAGGGACATGACAGATCATCCGCTGCTTGGAACAATGGCGGACGACTTCTGGTACAGCGTTACAGATGCTTTTTATAGGTTGAAACAAAGCTATTGAGTCAGCTTTGTAATCGTGTGCTTTGTTTGTTTCTGGCTTGTATTTTATCGTTGTCAAGTCTGTCGGTACACAATCAATCTGTAGTGTTTTTACAAGTAACCCCTACTTCAAACATCGAGCACTGTTATTCTCCCTGGGGTCATATTTTCTGGTCTGCTAAATTTCAAGCTGACTTTTAATTCTGTCATATATTTTCCTATGAAAATAGGTTATTGATTTGTACTCTTCGTGCCTGCGATAGTTTATAAACCTGATGAGAAATCAACAAAAAATAATGATCCTTTTAACCAACAAACGCTATATATTCAGCAGTTCTTCGTACGATGTGTCAAAATCAGCCTAGCTTTGTGCTCGCTTAATAATATGTGGGTCAAATACGATAACTCTCGAGCTCTGGTCGTCTGAGGCCGAGTACGCTACGTCTCGGTCAGGGAAGCTCTCCACAATATTGAATCTGTACGAATGAGCGGGGAGGAAACATTTTGTTTCTTTGAAGGACCAAGCCCGTGATCTCCGATTTTTCAAGCAGCCAGCTTCAACCACTGCTCCAGGGCCCCCGTCCACAGTAGCAGATACGTAGACCAAAGATAGAATTTATGCTCAATTGATTTCCACTTTCACAAACAGTTTCTTTGATAAAAAATACTTGTTCTTTAGATGTTGGTGCTCATTAAAACGGGAAGATACTTATTTTATTTATTCTTATTTTGTGGACCGTCAGGACACATATGGGCGGGACACCTATTTTTATGTATTTCCTTCTTGAACCAGGGGGCCCTGGTGCAGTGGTTAAAGTTGCCTGCTTGGAAAGTCGGAGATCGCGGGTTCGAACCCCAGCTCGGCCTTTAAGTTTCAAAGAAACAAATAAATTACGACTGATCTAGAACAACGTGAGAGATAACATTAGTTCGACGATGGCCTGATTTTTGAATTTGATAGTGACGTCATCACAATGAATTTCACTATATGTACACTTTTTCGAATAATTATTCCTGTAGGTATGATTGATGTACATTTCATAATCAAAAAATATATATAAAGGGATGTTAATATTAATGTTATTCATTTACAAATAATGCATACTAGTGTTGCTGAGGAGGGGGTTTGTCCATACAAAATACACCTTTTATCCCATATGACAGTAACGTCACCTGCCCTCTCATATGATTCCATACGGCTGCCAACCATCGCTATTATGGCATAGATATCAGGATGTGTGTTACGTTAACAAGATTTTACTGATTAGGCCTATGGCGCGGAAGCAAGGTATTGAAATGAAATTAACCTTTGTCCTGCTACGCCCGGATATATACGGTTTCAAGCAGATTCTAAATCAAATAATGTCACTGAAAATGGATAATATAGTTTATGGTAGATGCCCAGTTAGAAAAATAACTAAATTTAGAGGATGCATATTTTCAAAAAATATAAATATTTTTCCTCATTTGAAGCTGGAAATTGCGTTAGCAATTCCAGCTTCAAATGACGAAAAATACAATTGAAACAATTCAGCATGACAAGGATTAATCGGGCTTTATGTCACGTTTGTGCACATACAGGCTGAATTGGACCGGGAGAAAGCAAGTTATTATAATAATTAACGATAGACGTGTAGCTGGAACTGTTGGAGAATATGATGCCCCAATGCACTGAGGGATGTTAAGGAAGAAATGCGACAAAACTGTATATCAAACACTCCTAGAAATAGCCTGGCTAATGTGAGCACAGTTCGGTTGATAATTAGAGGAGCTTGCCCTAATAGGCATGAAAACAGATGGAAATAACAAAACACAATAATTTGTAGCTCGTTAAAACAAATTCGAGGCGGAATATAGGAGGCGATTAGTGATCTCGGATCGTCCATGCACGTCCGCTGATTTTAACCTAATTACCCACATTTTGACGATTTTGAGAAAAAATCGCACAGCAACATGAAGTGGGCGGGGGCCCTGGGGTGGTGGCTAGCACCGCTGCCTTTCACGCCAGATTTTGGGGTTCGGTTCCCGGGCTCGGTGGTTCGAAAGAAACAAAAACATGTTTCTTCCCCATCCACGTGTGAAAGTCAGTATTGTGGGGAGCCTCCGTGACCGAGAGGTAGCGTGCTCGGCCTCAGACCGCCAGGGCTCGAATTTCGAATCCTGTGTCTGGAGGACCATGTCATCTCAATCATCTCACCATCCTCAGGAGGTTCTACTGGCCCAGTTTAGCCTATATGTGCACAAAGGTGGCCAGTTGTTGCTATCAATGACATATATTTTTATTGTTTTTTGTTTTTAATAGGAGACGTTCATACAATGCTGTTGCAATGTTAAAATCAACTGCTCTGACAGTAACTTAAAACTATTTTTAGATCACCTACCGCTGAGCTTGACTGGTGGTATTATAGGGCCTACTGAGGGTATAATTAAAACGTAACCACTGGTGTTGTTAGTCTGTGAATATCTTAGATTGCGGTCTTAGTGTCTGAGATATTGTGGCAATCAGTCTGGATTTGTTTGTTAGGACGAGTTCAAAATAAAGTGACGAAATGATGACAAGTCGTCACAGAACTAAATATCGACTCCCTGTATATAATTATTATCAAAAGAAACGACGGAGAGCATAGCTGGCCTGTTACATAAAGATTGGTTGGTGATATCATATTGTCTCCAGTAATACAATTACTTTTTTAAAGTAAAATTGAGTTGGTTTAGTGAATCCTGCGCCCCCTGTGTAGCTGTAGTGATGGTATGCTCCGCCCAAACAGAGCGGGTACAGGACAAGCCACCAGCTGAGAGAAGGGGGGGGGGACATAGCCGACTGCCAGCTGATTGCCGAACCTGGCAGAGCTCACTCTCATAGTGCCCGTGCTTCTCCTCGTTTGTGGTCTCCCACACGCTAATCATTCTAGGAAAAAAGTTTGATCCTGTGACAAATTCTGTGCGTTTGACTTGGCCATACATATGAGCGTATATTCATGTGGCGAGCTACTGTGCTGTATGTCTGGATCAGAAAGTAGGACTCTGTGACAGAGGATGACAGAGAAGCAGACAGGCATCACCACTTGAGGAATTTGTATCACAAGACGGTATGGTTAGCATTACCAGTGGAGCGTTTTGTCCGCTGTTATCTGTCAGAGGCCGTCAAAACACAGCCAGCAATTTATTGTGAGAGCCACGCTCTTTATCAAGCATCATGCAGTCAAGATAATACGAGATGCATTCAAGATAATAATATGTCCATGTGCTACCAGCTATACATATAACAGAATGATCTCCGCAGACAGCCACATGTATACGTGATAATTACTAATAGCAAGTCTTTACATGTGAGATTCCAGCTAACTATAAATATGGCTTCTCAGATCTCTACAGTTGAGTTGTGCTGGTCGTTTCAATTTAGCAGACTGTGGTCGTTTGGTGGGTTTTTATTGTTGTTTAGTGGCGTAATGGCCGTGTCTACCAGACTGACCACGAGTAAAACAGAACAGATAGGATCAGCTGAGATAGAGAATGTCGATCCAGATGATATGCCGGTGGTCAGTGTGGGAAGATACACTACGCCACGGGTCACCGATATCACCCCTACATGGCTGGATCAACCAACCTTAAAGGATGAAACAATTGACAGATCGATGGATGCAGGCCAACGTGAAAAACAGCATGACACTACTGGTTCTGACGGCAACAGACATAGGGCTTACTCGGCTAGTACTGTCTCTAGTCGTAACACAAATCGGCATAGGAAACCAAGTTATGGACAGGGATTGATGACAAACAGACCAAATACTGACGTAACTCATACAGATGGTGTGAGGACAATCTCCACAGTAGGGGGTCAACCAGGACTGATTGCTGAGAACACAGAGGGAAGAGGTAGGCCTACACATGGTAAATACATCACTACAGAATCTGTCACTACTGCAGATAGTGTTGTGAAGGACCTTCTGGATCTTAGTAATAAGATAACAAGTAATGATCAGGATATGACAACAGGTGATAACCAGCCAGGTATGACAAAACAAGTTACCAAGGAGAGAGAGAACAGCCAGCCATTCACATCACCACCTGATGCCCCTAACATTAAACACACAGGCTCACAGCAGCGGCCATCAAGTCCTATGACCACTAAGGATACATCTGAGCCTGACTTACACATCTTGACCAGTGCTGATCACCAGCCTCTTACAGATGACCCAGATATACCTGCTACGGGATACTGGGTCAGTCCCGGATCGGCTGAGGTGTCAACATCTCCACAGGCATCAAGAAAAGGTACATTTGAAGAAGTTAAACGACGAAGAAATCGTTTAGAGGACGACAAGACAAGAGGTCGCGGTAATCGGCATGGTGACCGGGGTAACGGACGTTATGGTGACGGCGGTGATGTCACGGGCTTTACAAAGACACGTGGTGACCCGGTGACGTCACAACCTACTGGTGACGTAGACACGTCACCCCCTGGAGTCACACGACAACCCAGTAATGACATCCCCATGGAGATGGTAGACTTTCTCCACAGCCTGGGCAAATTAAACATCGGTGATGATGATGTGCGAGGTAAAGATGAGGACAATTATATGAACCTACAAGCTCTGGTGTTCAATCTACAGGAGCAAGTTAACATGTCTCAGACAACTCAAGCCAGAACAAGGTATGTTCTCAATAATTTAATCATGATCTAAAATTATTGGCCTAAAACTGGGCTTGCTACATATACTCACATAATTATGTAATATGAAAGTATGTAAATAATTTAGATTTTGAAGTTGTTACTCTTTGTGTAGGTTAAAATATTTTTCTCAATTTTTATGGCAGGGGTACTACCCCATTTTAGTTTACAACTTATTCTGATTGGTTAAGTTGAACTACTCTAGCATCAGCAAAACGTTAAAGAATGTACTGGTGAAACAGGTCATAGTGGAAATTAGTTGTAAATCTGGAAAAATAAATGCTCACTCCATTACTCACAGTTTTACGAAGCACTAAATATAACGGGTCTATTACTATGACCGCAATGATGTACTTAACAGACAGTATATGATGCATTTACCACGTACATAACGACAGCCATTTCCGAAATGATCTCGAAGTTAACAGTAATTGTTGTCCTTGTTTAATAAGCGGGCTCATAATCTGATATTTGGTAACAAACTAGAACAGAAAGTATGTTATAGCTTGTCGTTGCTTGTAATATGATTCAGTTATTAACAGCACTGAAGCAGCTAGCTCTCCTGGACAATACTTGTTGAGCATTGGGCTAAGATGGCAGGCATTGGACTAATGATTACCCAGCATTGGCTGAGCAACAAAAAAACACGTTTACCCAATGTTGCTTCAATGTTGGGCCACCGTCTACAACACTGGCCCATCATTGAATCAGCATTGGGTAAAAGTTTTGTGTTTGCTGGGTAGATACACCACGCCCAGCAAACACGAGACATTCACCCAAAGTTGGTTCAACGTCGAGCCACCGTCTTCAACGCTGGCCCAACATTAAACCAACATTGGGTGAACGTCTCGTGTTTGCTGGGACCAGCCACCGTCAGCCTCAAAGGCTGTGCCTAATAATGACTGCCATAACGTGCTCCGTAATGAGAACTAACTACACTGGTTGACTGACAGATTCAACTCAGCGTGTCAGGGTCGCCACCACCGATAATTAATAACATGCATATATGTGGGCTCCTATATATCTGTATCGTATATTATATAAAAACCTAGTATATGATTCACAATATTAGTGCTTCTAACGTTAAACTTGCTGAATCACTTATGCCGAACTGCGCACAAATATTGGCCTCGAGGGATTAATATTCGTGAGAATAAGTGAGTGGGATCAAGGAGCTTACATACTAGTATGTATGGTGGGATGGAGTAGCGTAAATACAGTCCTATTCATTTTGACTAAAATTAAACACAGCAGGAAACGAGTACAAGTTATTAAAGTTAGATAATTCTGTATGATCGGGATACCAGTAGTATTAAAATAGTGTTATTCGTTAATATCATTTTTACTGGTGTCGATACAAGAAAAGTTTCAAAACAAGTTTATTGCGCATTAGCCATGTTAGCCACGCATTCCCAGAAGTAGAAAATTCAAAGTGATAGTAATCCATGTATCTGTAAGCATGGTAAGCTGAGTATTTACACTCCCAGGAGTTCTCCTATATCAGTATATCCTACAATTCAGTTATATGTGCTTTGATTGACCTTCGTATTCATTTGAATCGATCATTAACAGGATTTGCTAATATTTGGCCGTGGTGCGCTAAATGTGCGCATAGTAAATGTGTTCAGCGAGACTTGGCAGATGGGCAGCATGCGTAATAGACTGTAACTTAGAGGTGGTCTGTGCTGTGTGAGCCCCCATGTAAAGACAAACAGCAGTTACTGCTTACTTTTCAAGTAAGCAGTTACTGCTGTTTGTCTTTGCACGGCAGTAGACTACTCATCATCACCACTAGCGTAGTTTTGCATGTTGACCTTGAATTCACAGACATAATGTTGTTTTGACGCAGTCTCTTTGTTCGAACCTCTACAGCTAGAGACACTGTCAGTCTCATCACAGGCCGCTAATATATAAGGTAACATGTATATCTGCTACTAGGATAAGTTCTATAGAGACTGCTTCTCCACATTTTGATTATCATAAATTATTATTAATGATCTCTTAATAATTATCTAGTTATGTACCATACTGTCGGTTGACAGTGGTGATGTAGTATGTTACCGGAAATGTATGTCCCCACCCATGACTATAAGAGCATTCTGTGATTGCGCCGAGTTAAAAAAGTGAGCATCCAAACTTGTTTTCACGTGGATCATGTTTGCGATAGCATCTGGCACACAGGTAGTGCTTAGTTGCATACTTTTTCACTGCCTACATGTGTCCCACACTTGAAATACTACAGGTTGTTATCATATTGCATACTTCAGAGCCAGTATACTGGATACAGTTCCACAATACGTAACAGAGACAAGTCCAGATTACGCTCGTAATATGAGGATAATGGTTCTATGGATAGTTTGATATCAGACAGCAGAACTTACTTCCTGCAGTAGTTGCCAGGTGCATAAGATCGTGTCCACTCCACAGGGTCCTCAAACTAATAGGCGACCAGTTTCAGAAAAGACGCGGGTGCCATCACACTTACGCAGTTACGTACACAGGAAAAGCAATCCTCAGTGCTTAGAAAATGTTCATGTTAGCTTCCACATAAAAGTCTATTTTGTTATTAGGGAGCGCTGAAAAGTTGTACCTTCAAGACGACAGCCGGAAATTCATGATTTAAGCTGATCTCGTATATTGTATTAATATTTTGTTTTCTTGTGATTTCAATACAGGCCTGCTATTATCAGATTATTCAAAAGTCTAGTAAATCGTTACACTGCGACATTACTAATAAATATATTTTAGCGTGGCTGTGCACTGCTAGATAAATATGTCGCACGTCAGTGACGATGTAGGCCCTATTTGACCAGTACTGGTATGTTTATTGCGACTTCAATAAAACAGGCCTACTTATTCATATCAAACAAAATAAATCGTTGACGGTAAATTTACCAATAAATGTTTCAATCTCTTAGCATAGCTGTGCTATGTAAATAAATCGCACGCGAGTGACTTTTCCTTTGGCCACTGACCCTGTAGAGGACTTCTAGATGACCCTGTGTATTCCTCACCTGAGATGATCCTGAACCCACCATAGACTGTTGACCTGGACGTGTTTATACTCCTGATATAACCTGTAATCTCTGCGATCTGTTACGTATTCACGAATGTGGCTCTCGTCAATTCAGAGCTCGTCTTCTGATATAACACTGTATGTACGTAATTGTAGTAGCTCAGTCCAGCACACACCTGAGATTGACCAATGTTGAAATAATGTTGGGTCACCGTCTGCAACGTTGGTCCAACATTATATCAACATTGGGTAGTTGGCCCATGTTTGCTGATGACATGATAAGGGAGCTGACGTTGATAAACCTGATGATGTGATGCATTGTGACCATCATTGGCACCGGCTATTTCACTGAAGATAACTTGTTAACTTACACATGATCATGCTAATTAGTCTCATATCTGTTTAAAAAAACCACAACAGAATAAGTTATGCTGATTCAATTAATATGTAAAGAAGCATGCGTGGATTAATACATAATAATATATAGCTTATTTGGTACAGTGGACCTTCCATGTTCCTTGGTCAGATTTAGCCCCGCTAACACGATACATTGAGGCAGTGATGGTTTAATGTTGGTCCACCGTCTACGACGCTGGCCCAACATTAAACCATCACTGCATCAATGTCTTGTGTTAGCTGGGAGACAAGTGGACAGCCATACTCACTGACCAGTGTGTGTAGGCTGAGTCTCTAGCCCCGGGGTGGGTGGAGCGGACACCCATCATTCAGGTCATTAAATGACCTCCTGAGGTGATATACTACCACCCACATCCTTCTTCTTCTCAACAAAGATAAGTGGAGCTACTCAAATGTCAGCTATATCAAAAGTCTAGGATAACATAAGCCTAATGGCCTGAGAAAGAGCAAGAATATCAATGAAGCTATTGAGTTACCTTGTCGGGGAAGTGTCAAATATAAAGATGAAATTACTACACCATCTCAGTGACACGAAAGAGCCTATATATATTTAGACTTTTTGGTGCCATTCTGCACCACTCTCAGTTTTGAGAGTCATATAGTTATTGCGGTCATTATAATTGTATGGCAACATTAAGCATTGCCAGCGGAGGCAACATGATAACCTTCGAGGAAATCCCTCTACCCTGGCACCGGAACGTATCCCCATATGCAAACACTGATACATAATGTTATG
The DNA here is from genome assembly GCA_964017125.1 of Flabesymbios commensalis. Lineage (NCBI taxonomy): Eukaryota > Metazoa > Annelida > Polychaeta > Terebellida > Flabelligeridae > Flabesymbios > Flabesymbios commensalis. The sequence goes on from OZ024905.1 coordinate 16,405,051, forward strand.
CAACTGCCTATCACGCAAGAGGGATGACACGTAGATCAAAATGACCCGATAATATGTACTGTTGAAACTTAGAAATCCCATCTAAACAATCACAACAATTCCAAACTAAATTGCAGCAATTCCAAACAAATACAAGAAACAATGAGATGTACCTACTTGACAATCATATTTCTCAGGTTTGAATTCAACCACAGATGGTTTGTGATTTCAGATGTTCCACTGATGGCATGCCCCTGAACTATTTTTTTTATCACCTCCTGTTTAATCCCCCCCCCCCCTGATCCCAGCGGACCGAGATTTGATTATTTCCACAGCATCACCTTCTATCTCCCAGTCTCAACAAACTCTCATATGTATTTATTGATTTAAGCCTTAAGCGGCTTCACAAGAATATGACCATGTGTTATAAATGCTGTGAGTAGATGGGCTCGCCGGTGGTGGCTGTGATAACAAGTCATAACAAAGATTCTACATTCTCCTTAAAGCTAATTTGAAAAGAGCAGGTGATTTCCCCGTCTTTAGTCTTATCTCTGTCGTATATTGCAGACCATAGAGTTGTAAATCACGCAAATTTGTCACTTTAATAAAAGCAAAGATTGCAATAAAATTGTAGCAACAAGAAGCAGTATATTCTCGCATGTGGTTATATAGATTTGTCAAATGAAGATGATTGTCACACCAGCAAACACGAGATATTGAACCAATGTTGTTTCAATGTTGGTCCACCGTCTACGACGCTGGCCCAACATTAAGCCAAAACTGTATCTCGTATTTGCTGGGATACCTCATGAGATCTAAACAGTTGTAAATCAACGCTGCCCGTGTGTAAATTATGATGCTCAGAATAGATTTACAAACGTCAGAAGCACCCCACGGTGCACTTGACGTGCGAAAAAATGAATTATGTGCCAGATTAACCGCTCTTCTGCCATCACTGTTTCGCCCAAGCGCTGAGGTGTACCTGGAGAAAGGATACAGCTATACACGTGTTTTAGCTACAATGGCCCAGTTTAGCCTATATGTGCACAAAGATGGCCAAAAACCCCATTCATATCATTTAGATACAAAACGCTCACCGATTAATCAATTACTTAGAATTAGAGCCCGTATTCTCGTACAAGTTACGGTATATCGTAGACTACTGATTGGTCTAGATGACCATCTCGACCAATCAGAAGTCTACGATATTTTGTGCGATGCATCTGTCGCCGCGTAGGCATTCTGACATACGGGACGTGATTCATCTCTTGTCGTGTAATAATTTACCCCTTAAAGCGCTGATTTTTTTATGAAAACCTTGCAGATCAAAAGGGTTTTTTTCAATTTAAAATCATCATAAATGCCTTCGTTAGCTCTTTCCGATTCATTTGAATACCTATGTTATGGGTCTACGACCATTAGAAATATTTTTATTCTTACAGTGTGGAGATCGACTAGTCGTCAGAATCTGACGTCTACAGACGTCAGATTCTGACGACTAAAGTCGATCCCCGCGCTGTAAGGGTTAAAGCAGCTGGGTCATTATGTCCATTATGCTTTTTTAAACCATAATATTTACATTGCGTAGGACCCCACTCTTGTGTACGTTGACTATGCTACGCATGCGTGCCATTGAATTGTGCACCCATAATGTTTACTTATTGAATAATGACGACCCATCTTCTTTGACCATCTGTGAGGTACGAATACAAACTCTAGACAAAACTGCCCAAAATTGAAAAAAAATGTTTTAACGATTTATCATAATACAATAACGAGATAATTGCGTATCTTTCAGCATAATGCTCGATTTAAATTATATCAAATTAACATTTTAAAAACGGCCTTGGCCTACATATATAATTGTATAATCTATGATTATATACCGCTTGTTGTTGTACAACATTACACAACAAAACAAGTTGCTAAGGAAACTGTAAAGTTGCAACCAAAACGATGACACGTAGAACAATGTGTCGCATATATATATAAAATTTGTCCTGTATATATTTGACGGGACTCTTAGATGTGAACAGGAACCCCCTCCCCCTCTACTGTACGCCGACCTAGTTTCTTATCACAAGCCGCAAATCATTTCCCGGTAAACTAGAGACGCTGGCTTAACTTGGATCATTCACTGCGTCACTGGCCCAATGATAAACCAACACGGTCCGCTTTGTGTTTCCTGCCTCCTATTATATTTAGTCGCTATATCTATAGTGTGTGACTATATATAATGAGTCTAGCATATAAAGTTACCCTGGATCCACTTTGACCTCATCCTTCATCAAGGAAGCATGTGGGGCGTTTTACAAACGCCCGCCAAGGGCGGGCTCTACTTGTTGGTTTAATTATCTTCGGGTCATGTGTATAGACTGGTGCTGTAATCCCATCAGAAGCGTTGAAGGCTCCGTGTCGGTACATATTTTATTGCTTCATCAACCAAACTGACAGTATTGATCGCATAAACATTATATCAGTTAGGCGCCATGGTAATAAGAAATGTTTCACGTACTAAATATCCAACTTCACAAACTTCAAGGTCGGTACACGTTCCTGTTCAGAGTGCAGTCAATGAAAATGACACCAGAGCTATATCATCGGTTCTATCAAGGTCCTAAATATTACACGAGCCATTGACTGTGACCGAATGTTGCTTTAAAACTCACCACCACATTATTTTCTTTGTCCGACCATTACATTCTAAGCCGGGGATGGAGAGTTATTGTTCAAGTACAGACCAATAATCATGGTGGCTTATGGTACAATAATCAGTCAGGCGCGACCGAGCTGTTGATTATGAGGGATTTTCATTATGGTCGGATGTATTTTAAGTCAGTTAAAACCCTCGGAGCTCCACATTCTTAGCTTTGACTCGGTCCTTTTCAAAGCCAAGAATGTAGAGTTCTTCGAGCTTTATCCTATACTGTAATCAGGTAATGTCTGTGAAGCTAGCCCAGCATTACAACAACACTGGGTCTCGTGTTGCTGGGATTGAACGATTAAACGATTATAGTATAAGCAAGTTCTTGGAATACACCTTTCCCAATAGCAACACGCCACACACTACAGTGACTAAAAGCTGAACTATTTAGTTGGGAGTCCTGTCACACTTCTATTACAACACGCCACACAGTGATTAAAACTGAACTATTTAGTTGGGGAGTCCTGCTTATGCGCAAAATCGTGCAAACAGTGTATACGACAGCAATGAAAAACATTGTCGAAATCGAAAGTGATTTTCAACTTTATCTTGATTTGATGCAAACACAAATCTTCTCCATAAATCAGTTTCTTATCATTTGTCTCAAAACCAGTGCAGGGGGGGGGGGAGGAGCTGAGAATCAACCTGTTTTTATATCAACGAAAGGAAGCACGTTTCCAAATTCTGATTGACGCGATTAGCCTTGTTGTAGATATCGCTCCTCCTGATTGTATCAGCTTCTACATGCACTGACTGCTAATCTTAAAAGGGAAAACAACCATTAAGACAGATCGCCTACGTTGATATTGTCAAAAGAAAAAGGATCATTATTATAATGAGCAGGAGTAGCACTTCTCTGCAAAGCCGAATGGCATTATATGTTCACTTGTAAATTAAACAGATACTGCCTTTTGGTTTTGCACGGCAGAGCAGTGTTGGTGGCTTGTGGTGACTGTTTTCAACTGTGAAGGCAATTGTGTTAGATAGAAATGTCAATCAATCAGTATTGCCAATCAGTGCTTTGGGTGGACTGCAAGCTCATCACTGAAAACACTTTATGCTCAGACATACTACCCTTGTGTATGCGATTGTAGGCTACTGTACCGCAGTTACTTGTAACATACAAAGCAGGCCTTGTTTTATCACCAGATTACTGAGCTGCTGAATATGCGAGATAATATTTTACCACGAAGGACGTTATTGACAGAACACTGTATATGTAAAGCATATTCATTCAGTTAGGTTTATTTAATACATTTTGGTTGATAAGGCGTTATAACGCCTTAATTTAAGGCGTAATAACGCCTTATTTGAAAGCGTTATTACGCCTTATTAAGGCGTTATAACGCCTTATTGAGGCGTTATTGCGCCTTAATAATATGGGGTTTCTCTGGAACGAAAATTGGCGTGTATGAGCCACCGTAACAGACAGCTGTAGGCCTAATGATAGGAATAGAGGCGTCTCGCGATGATCTGGAACTGGAAAATGTAACCCAGACCGACTTCTGACTTGTGCTGCTCTCACACATAGGCGAATATGCTTGCGAATTTGCTTACGAATGAAAAGACATTCGCTCAAAATTCGCAACACTCGCCGAGTATTTATAAGCGTTTGTAACAAATTCGGAACGTTCGTAAGTCATTCTCCACCTGCTTACGAATATCGGACAATTTAGGAAGCGTTTCCTAAATTTCAGCGAATGTTGCGATTGCTGTCATTCGCCGTCAATATTCGTAAGCATTCGCAAGCCATTGGTAACGTTGGTAAGGTATTCGGAAGCATTTGCAACGTTCGTGAAGCATTTGCAAGGCGTTTGTAACGTTCGCCGTTTCCCATTCCTCGCGATTGTCTTACCACTGTTAAATTCAAGAAAACAAAGAGCCCAGCGTCATATTTACTCCGTATTTATACCAATCGCAGCCTCGTCATCAAGTATTCGCATAATTCGTAAGAAAATGGCAAGACAATTGCAGCGTTGGTAAGACATTCGCGTCATTCATAAGTACAGTTGTAACGTTTGCAAGGCCATTTGTAAGCATTCACAAGCATTCATAACATTCACAAGGCAGTCGCAGCATTTATTCTTAAGCCCATTTGCACCATTTGCAACGATTGTTAGCAATACGTAAGGCATTGGCAAGCATTCGCAGTGCACTTGCAACATATTCGTAAGAAGAGGTCGAGGGATGACTGAGGTGAAAATATTCTCTATCTATTCACAATTTTTGGGCGATTTCACTGCGAATTTCAAAAATACATATTCGCTATATTCGCTAGCATATTCGCCTATGTGTGAGAGCAGCATTATAGAGGATAAAGTAGGTGGGTCGTCATGATTCGCTGAGTAAACATATTGTGTGCGCACAATGTAATGGAGCACATGCGCAACATAGTCAACGTCCACAGGAGTGGGGGTCGCCTTGATGTAACTATTATGATTCAGTGAAGCAGCTGCTTTAAAAATATATTTAGTCTTATCGCAGAAGTGAATAAGCCCTTCCCATCGGTTTGGTTTATTGCAGGATTAATCAACATGATTATGTGAGCAATGTGATGGCCGATGAACTATGTCATACACAGCGGATTAGTTGTAGGCCTAATGCCAGCATTGAATATTAGTTTACGTCGCTTTCTGCACATCATGGTACTATCGCCACAAGATGAAGCACGAAGTCGGGTCTTTAATATCCCACTCTTAATAAATGACTTCAAGAGTTCTTTAGATTGCTCACAATAGCACACTCTACGCCACTAAGCAAATTCAAGCTGTTCATCCAAGGTTGGTTCAATGTTAGCCCAGCGTCGCAGACGCTGAACATCTTGTGTTTGCTAGGAAGGAGCGGTGTCGTGTTGTCGTTTAGTCCTTAGACAGATGGCAGACGCTATCAAGCGATCAGCCAGATTTAAAAACCGTGTGCCAGATGTATAAATAGATGGAAACCCCAGACACTTAGACAGAATCAGTCACCATATTGTTATGGTAATAATATAAAATGCAATTGCAATCATCACCAAAACTGAATAGCGGCTGTTGATTAGCAATCTCACACCACGTGACGTGGCTGTCGAAAACTTATAAGTTGAGAATTCTTTCAATTTTCTTCTGATTAATTTGTTCTCAAGACCGCCTTGTCACAATAATGGTAAATCAATAAAAAAATGCAACTTTGTCTGTTTTTTTACATCGCAGATCCGCTATACTCGCGCCAGTCAGTATATGTCAGCCATCATTGATGGCTGACATATACTGACGCGGTGACTCTCTGCTCCTGGGCCAAGTAGCGATATATCGTAGGCTTCTGATTGGTCGAGATGGCCATCTCGACCAATCAGAAGGCTACGATATATCGTAACTTGTACGAGAATACGGTTCCCGGTCCCGTTGATCACTTACATGTTTGAACAATAATAAATCCTTTCGACGATTAACACGATTGACTTAGCGCAATGCCTCCCACGGGAGCAGTGCCGCCGCTTGACGATTCATATCAGTGTCAAAGCAGGATGGAATCCACGAATAATTCACTGGTTGTATTTAATTGTTATAGAGAAACCTATAACTTCACTTTGTGGCAAAAAGATACAGTGAAGCGGCGCTTTTATAGGTGACAACAAATATCGCGCACACGTCAGGGCCGATTGTATAATAAAAAAAAATCTCCCTCCTGGAGTTAGCCTGTGTTTAGCTAGAGCTCCCCAGGCATGCCAACTGTATAAAACTTAATGTGATCAAAAGTGCCTGTTGTTTTACTTCCTGCTGCGAGGCGTAAATCCAGAGCCTGTGGAGAGACGGTATCCTTATCTGTCTGTACAATCGATAAACAGTGTACTTATTGAGTGACTGCTCCAGGCGGGAAGTGGTCTTTGGCAAAATTCACATCCCACATTCTTCACATCCGGCCTGTGTGACTTACGGGTAGGTCATTAAAATTAAGACAAAATAGTCTCAAAATATACGTAATGGTTAGTTCCCAAATAAATGAGCTTCTAAATGGAGGGTCCTGACAATATTGATGCTTTTTGTTGACGTCGAAGTTGTTTTTTATCCCAAGGAAAAGGGAAGAAAAAATCACGGAAATCAGCTGGAAAAGACAATCAACCGTTTGGAATGGAGGAGCCCATCTGACAGAAGACTGCCCACCACTCTGAGTAGATCTGTATTGATTGGCGGGTATCGCGGGGGGTCCCTGTGGCATGACAAGAGCCGATCATGCAGAAACAGATGGGTGATGGTAAGACAAGGACCAGTGCAGATGTATAAACAAACAAACTGCCTGCCTGGTACCGTATGCTCTGGTAACAGAATACCACGCGTTTCCGGTTAAACCTGGAAAACTGCGCGGTAATTAAACTGGACATCCAACCAAGGAAAGTTTTGTATGGAGATGATATTTGATTGCAGAACTGTTCAGTCGCACATTAACCCAGGGCTCTTGCATTCGAGTTTTCAGATGTACACATACATGCGGTCACGAAAACTTTCGGAAAAAGGATTTTTAAAGGAGGGGCGAAGTAGGGGAGTCTCGGGGCATGTTCCCCCAGAAAAGTTTGGCTATTTCAGATGCATTCAAATGCAATCATCGTTTTATACAACAAAAAATGACTCGGAATGACAAGACAATTTTTTGTTTAAAATAATGATTTTTCCCTAAATATGTTCCCTATCTTTAACATATTTAAAAAAACTGAATATATGCGACACCGGCGGTTAAAGGGTTTAAGTGGCCCATTCCACCAATAATGCAGACACAGAAGCGCTCTGATCTCCTCTTATTCCCGTCAATATTGGTCCCACTTGGTACTACCCTTCTGGCCCCGCTATCTGCACTCTCATTGCAGGAATTATTGTACTTCTCACACTACTAAAACCCCGAAGAAATCATGTATTTGCATGTAATTGCAGTTGCATTAGATAAATTCGCTTTTGTAGTTGATTTTTTTGAATAATTTTTTGAATACTCATGAGAATCAGGGTCTTTTTCATTTATCTAATACAAAAAAACTAGCTTGCATGAACTCACTGATTGGTCAGCACTTAAGATCGATGCCGTCGTGGAGAAAACTGTAAAAAGGAATGACTATATTTCACTGCCATTCCTGATAAAAAGGCCTTATATGTAGCAATATTAGCTTCTTGGTTCACATGGTATAATAGCTAATACAATTATATTTATGGAGAAGAACATCATACAACTTTCTCAAAACGTACAAATATCGTTTACCGGTAGTTGAATGTTACATAAGAACATTACACCTAAGTATAGAACGTTTTAAAACACCACAGAATATTGTTTTTGCAATTTCCTGTAACATAAATTGTGTCAGCCAGGATTTTATAACAATGTATATGGACAAAACTGTCAACAAAATTTTTGATACCCACAACACGGGCAATTGACACAACGTTGGTTTATTATTGGATCACCATCTCCGACACTGGCCCACCATTAAACCAACATTGGGACAAGATCTCGTGTTTGCAGGAATACGTAATCTGCATGCTATAAATTCTATTGCTGTAATCAATGGTGGTCAGTTTATCGGACTGATGGACTGCAGGCATTCCCCACAGTATCCACCAACCAAGCAAACACGAGACATTCACCCAGTGTTGGTTGAATGTTGGGCCAGCGTCGTAGACGGTGGACCAACATTCAACCAACAATGGGTGAATGTCTCGTGTTTGCTGGAAAGTCAACTCAGTTTACCAGTACGATTTCCTTATAATACAACACGGCGGTACAACGCTAAGGCAAAATACTTTGTGCAACATCGAGCTAACATTCATTTATTGTGCGGTATGGGGTACGCTGATGGTAGAGATGGCACCATAATCAATTACAACATTTGTACTTGTACAACGTCGGCCCAGCGTCTTCGACGTTGGTCCTACATTGTACAAATGTTATACAAATGTTTTGTGTTTACTGGGAATGGCTAAATGGTGGGCCAAACTGAATGGGAAAAGCAATGCACCCTCACAATTTTGCGTATTATATTATATTATATTATATGACCTTTTCAAAGTCACTTCCAACTTTTAAAAAATTTCGTGGTATCTAATTTTTTTAAAACTAATAAAGTCGAGTATGTCCTCACGATCCAAAGATTTGACGTGGATGGCAATTTAAGTTGACCTGGGAGACATGCGGTTAATGTGTGAGCGGGCGGACGGGACGCAGGTGTCGGCTGCTATCCCAGCAGGCGTGATCGAACCCTACCCCAATAACATATCTGGGGAATATCCCAGACGTATCCCTGGGTATTGGCAGATTCCGTCAGGGAGCAGGGATATTCATTGTTCTCTTTGTTTGTTTCAGCTTTTTATTTCCGTAAAAACCTCGAAATTTGTTTTCTATTTACTTGGGAGGTCGTAGCGATATGATGCCGCGTTTTAACACCCCAGTAGACACAAAACACTTGCACAAGAATTATACAACGTCGGCTCAACGTCTTAAGCGTTGTTCCAACATTGTATAAATGATATACAAATGTTTCGTGTTCACTGGGACAGACCGTCTTATATATATAACTTGTTAATGGCTTCTATTCCCATGCAAGCAAAAATAAAATGTTACTTTGATAGCAGATTGATAACAGATAGTAATGCTTAAAACTTGTTTTGGATATTTAGTAAATATTTTAGAGCATTTCAGATCTTTATTTTTCAAATAAATGTTACATAATATAAACATATGGCGTTTTTATTTAATAGTGAGATATATTATCAAAATAAAGAGATACATAAGCAGACCAGACACCATGGAATAGTTTGCATGTAAAATACGCCGTGTGACGGGCCAATATTTGCCACATTAGGCCAGCATCAACCATCACTATTTCTCAAGAATCTAGTTCAGGTGTATTGCTATGGGGATTTCATTGAAGCCTCATCGTATTGTTAATGCATTTTACCGTATTTCTCAATTCATCCTGTTAAACAGCAAACAATCATAATAGTACATGAGAAATCTCTATGCAACATTAAAACAGAATACTTTTTTGTGGGCGCAGAAGTGAAAATAGGGCTTCTAAACACTACTGACAAAGGCACCAATGCCTGTGTCATTCAATCACGTGAATAAGCTACATGGACATGCCAGTGACTTTCTGCACGCGCCACATTCTGCAGTGTGCAAATTTTAACAATATGACAAGAAGCCTAATTTAAACATCGACTGGCCATTAATTGAAGATCAAAAATAGCCATTAAATGTGATATAGGGACTATATCTGTTATTATAGATAAAAAAGTAAGGAATAATTCTTTTCAGTTTCTCTGTGATGAGACCTAGGTTTCCCTTTCAACTCGCGTCTGATACGATCGGCACATTCAGCGTGTTCAATATGCAGTGCTTGCAATACAATACGGTACAAACAGCGACCATCCAAGAGAAGGTGCGGCATCCACGCATCTGGCTATATTCTTCGGGCGGTTTACCATCGTCGTTACCCTGATTCCGGTCCTCCAATCAATAGAGGACAGGTGATAATGCAGCTCCCGCATCAGTACTTAGACTCTGATGTGGACATGGTAGGGTCTTAAACTACCGAAGAGGGTTTGGTATAATTATTAGGTCCATCATGAATGTGGAATAAATGGAATAACCCTTAAATATGGCTACTGTGGGCACTATCCGACCGGAGGATAGACACTGTGCTCCTGCATCAAATTACCCAGCGGAAGCTTAGCCTCCGACCATCTGGGCATATATGATGGATAAATCCCCTAGGCATGCCTGATAACTTCTTAATATCGTACGAGAGAAAGAAAACACTCTTAATGACCTATCACACCCTATCACCCCACCCTCACGTCATCATCTGTACATCATTCATTTCTCATCTACGGATTGCATTGTTTTAGCGTATTACAAAGTCCCCTGACCCTTTACCCGCCAAATTATTCAATCTGAATTTTCACCCACTTGGAGTTGTGTCTCGCTGACGCGATACACAACTCCAAGTGAGTGAAAATTATTCAGATTTGACAAAATGGCGGTCAACTATTTTCAAATATTGCTGATTGATGTGACATTTTTTCTTTAACATCTTCAAAAGGTGGTACATAATGTGCTGATAAAAGTGAAAACCGGAATATATGCGGCATCGGCGGTAAAAGGGTTAAATGATATTTCGGCCGTAAAGTGACGTCAAGCATCAACTTACTACTACACCTGTACTACTCTGGCTGATTTTTTGTTCAAACTTTGTTGCAGGTCTTTCTTACATCGATTGGAAGAGAGACAGATGGCTGTGGAAAATGATCTGGCTAGTCTGAAAAATGACTTGAAAGAAATGAGAGATGTACAGAAAAAGGACCATATAGACTTACAAACTTTGCATAAAACCATAGGTAACAGTGACTGGGGTATTGCTAATGTCAAGAGTACACAGGCACAGCTTGGATCAGATCTTCACGGGCTTAAGGAATGGTTAGAGCTGCATAATGACACTCTGGGCGAGATAGGACGCGAATCAAGCAGTAGAGAACTAACCCAGCATTCTATGCTGCTACGTATTAGAGCTCAGTTCAATCAGATGAGAGAAGCCGCTGATGAAGATCGTCATTTACTTCATTCTCTCAGAGATAAGGTCACAGGGCGTGGTCGACACAGCCAGGAAAACAATGTGTATGATAACGGGGTATTGCCACAACGGGAAAACTCCATAGATAAAGGCTGGTCCAGGGAATCCAGTGAGAAGATTCGTAAACAATCTGTGATGGAGAACCAGTTACAAGCTCTAGAAGAAGTGTCCAACACAGTGGAGCATCAAATCAAACAGCTGAGTAAGAATGAAGTACAAATGAGACAAGAGGTGACAGGTATGTCACGAAAGATAGGACTGTATGACAGTGAAATCAGTAGAATGTATACTACACTTTATAATATAACTCTACAAGTGAGTGGACTGGAAAATCGTATGCTGGCAGACAGACAGCATCATGGTGATATTGAACTGAGTCAACTACAACAGAATTTCCTCAACTTTACACAACAATTGATGCACCTGCAGAAATGGCATCTCAGTAGCAGTCAAACACTTAACAGTACTACACTTGACCAGCTTCAGCTTGCCACACAGTTAGCTGGTATAGAAGGAAGGCTGACAGCCATGGAGAATCAGCAGCAGGAACAAGAGCGTGAGTTACAGCGAGGATTGTCATCCCAGTTACAGCACGTGTCAGCTGTGAACACCACAGTGATGAACCTACGTCTGGTGTCCCTCAGTCATCACACAGAAGCCGCCAGAAACCAGAAAGAGATGCAGAGCAGTCTGTCCAACATGAGAGCACATCTACAACAGTACGGCAACCGTCTGCTGAAGATAGAGGTCAAAGTGCTCAATAAAAGTCTGAATAGATGTGAGAAAGAGAATACAGACATGCGGCAGAATAATAAACTATCAGAGGTGTCAGACAAAATCAGCCGTCTTGACGGACAGCTCGTGGAACATACTAGAGATATTTCCAGGTCTGTTGAATTGTAATGAATGTTGTGCCCTTTTTGGAGAAAGAACAATACCATATGAATAATTTGGTGTTGTTACAACATTTTACTTTATCTCATGGAATTATGATCATACTAAAGCTCATTAAGTCAAATCTTATTCCCGTGCTTAAATGTACGTACATTTAAAAATGCGCTCATATTCGAACACAAAAAAAATAAGCAAACGACATACATTTATATTCAAACATGACATATCTATTTGGGCAGTAACTTTTTAAGCATAGAAAATACAAACTTGTAAATTAATTATCATAGTAAAACGTTACTCGTTACAATTTAGTGGCATTCTACTTGCAGTAGAATAAACGATTATTAATGATATATTATGTGATCAATATCCTATTCTAATGTTTATGACGAGGTAGGCCTATAACGTATTTTGTTACAGAATGGACAGAGGTATTGGACAGCTTTACAACGAGCTAGAAGATCTAGGCCGCAGTGTTTCTGTATCAACTGATGATATTGACAGTTTACTGGATATAACTCCTCAGTTAGAGTTCATGGACCAGGAAGTCAGCAATGTTATTTTAAGTCTACCAAGGGGTAAGTAATAACCACAAATTAAATATTCAATGTACTTTACTTCTCAGCGTTGATCAAGCGTACACAAACTCTCATCACTTAGAAATCAGTCACTAGATGCAGATGATTTATACTTTCAAAATCCGAATCGATTGGAGCTTTATATATTAGTAATTTAAGTTGTCTGTTTATAAGTAATCGAGCTGAGGTGTGACTGGTGGGACGGAATATATAATCCAGTCTAATTGAAACTTATTACGATTTGTTGATTGTGTTATAACTCTATTGGTTACATAGTGAGAGTATGATGTTGACTACTCAGAATCTGGTCCCTCAAACTTATGCGTTTTAGTAATCATGATTAGAATTAATTACAGAATTGTTTGGGTGTAATATTTCATATTCCCGAAAAGGGACACATAAAAGACTCTTTGTGCACATTTAACCTGGCGATGTAATTAGTAAGTAATGTCGTTGAATCTGATTGTTTCCTTAAAATTTAAGGAAACAATCAGATTCAACGACATTACTTACTAATTACGTCGCCAGGGGAAATGTGCACACATAGTCTTTTTTATGTCCCTTTTCGGGACTTTGTATAATATATTAACCCTTTAACCGCCGGTGTCGCATATATTCGGGTTTTCATTTCTTATTAGCACATTAAGTACCACATTTTAAATATGTTAAAGATAAAATGTGACATCAATCAGCAAGATTTGAAAAGAGTTGACCTACATTTTGTCAAATCTGAATAATTTTCACTCATTTGAAGTTGTGGATCGCGTCAGCGAGACACAACTTCAAGTGGGTGAAAATTCAAATTGAATAATTTGGCGGTTAAAGGGTTAATACATGCCTATTATGGTGTTGTAGATTGCTCAGAGATAGCCCAGCGCTTCTATAATCCCGTTGAGAGGATCTATTCCATCCGTCCTGACAGGAGTCCTTCCTCGGCATTAACCTTCTGTAACTTTGGCGAGGACTACGCGTGGACAGTGATCCAGAGACGGGTTGATGGCAAACTGTCATTTGACACGGGGTGGGAGGATTATAAGGCAGGGTTTGGTTCTCCAAGTGATGAGTTCTGGTTTGGTAATGATAATCTTCACTACCTTTCCACACAGGGAGACTACATGCTGCACATAGACATGTGGGACCTCTCAGATACGTACTGGTACGCCGAGTATGACATCTTCAAGGTGGATGAAGAAGGCGCCAGCTACCGTCTACATATTGATGGATATCACGGAAACGCCACTGATGCTCTGAGATACTCTACATTCATGCCATTTAGCACTCCAGATCTGGACAACGACTTGAGCAGTACTCACTGTGCTAAATTCTACACGTCAGGATGGTGGTACAAGCATTGTCAGTACAGTAACCTGAATGGCAGGTACACGGTAGGTGTCGTATGGTTTAACGGTAATCTGGATCAATGGATGCAGCTTAAAAAAGTGGAAATGAAAGTACGTCCTGTTCAAGATGTTCCTGTTGTAAGTAACATCATAATGACCAGCACAGCACCGTAAATCAAAATCAACATCGTCATACAGTGGCCCAACTCTACAGATTAGTATGCCTGATATAATGTCATTGTGGAAATAGCTGGTTTCACGCTATATCAAGCAAACAGTTGAAACATGTTGCAAGATATTCTTATTGTAACACAATTTATTTGTGTATTTTAGTGCTCTGAAAACACTGTTGTATAGTCACTCCAGTTACTGTGACAATTCAACAACCAAAATGTAACAGCACAGAACATAATGTCCGTTGTATACTATGGTGATACAATTAAGTTATATTAAATGAATGATTGCAAAACAACATTTGTGAACAGTAAATTCGTTAATGGTAAGTTGAATATAATTATAAACATAAACAAACATGTAATTTTACACTTTGTAATACTAATACTTGTAATGCTACAACAATTGCATATCCCTGTTATTATTTGAAGATATTTTTTTTTCTAAAATTCTAAAAAAAATCTTTATAGTTTTTAAATATATACAATATTATCTCGTATTTTATTTTGAAAATAGATTATTTCTCATATTCGATCACGTATTATTTACTAAACACTATTTAAATAATTAATGATTTATTAATAAATTAAAATAGTGCCGACCACATATTTCTCAGATATCGTTAGTATCGTACAATCTGTAAAATACTTTGACTGTTTATGCTGAAGAGGAAATTGTCTCAATATGAGACGTAATTTACAAGAACAATTCATAATTATTTTCCTATTAAGTGAATTATATTTAAAAATAGCAAATATTTCATATTTGAATATTTTGGAGGCTCACATATTTATTTCAGATAAACACATTCCAATGAATGTCCTATTCGCACATTTCCCTGGATGAGCGGTAGACGTTACTGATTTGACATCACACGTATCCACGACGTGCTCTGTCACTTGGTAGATGATTTGTCGTGTTGCTTTTATTTTATTTTATAATGTTCATATGATATGGGATAAAGATGTGTATATTGTTATTATTTTTGTAGTGTTTTATTTGTTATATTATACACAACACATTTTTTTATATTTCATGTCAACGCATGCATTGTTTCTGCTATGGTTTCCCTCCAGGAGAACACAAGCTTGTAGTAATTCAGGTATAGATATATGCAATGATTGATTTTATGAATGCCAGGCAGATTGTAACATTAGTATTATGTCTGATTATACCTATGTTATTAAAGTCACATACAATGTGTTACGTCTTACTGTAATGTGTTGGTTAGTCAACAGGTGATGATATGTTAGTGACAGGTGAAGGGGCTTTGTTGGGAAGTTCATAGGAGCGGGATTTGCAGCCGCCTTCTTTCTGCATATTTTATTATTTAAACTCATTATTCTTAATAGGTGATACTTTTTACCAGATTAATGTTTAAAATATTAACATCTTTGTTAAGCTGGGATTGGTCTTTCCCGTCACGCGTCATAATGCTTTAAAAAAACTAGTACCCCATCCCGTGACAGAATAACCCAGAAACGTGATATATATATTAAAACTATATAGGCACGTAATATTTTTTGTTAATTTTACATCTGATGCTATATCAGATGACATATCATAATATTATGGGTTTTCAATCCCTACAAAAAATAATCACCAAACAAATCGAACAGATGTTAGTAAATCGCTTATGTCGAGTGGAAACAATGTGCTGTGAATTTGAATATTAATTTATTGTATAACGTTTATTTCGTTTGTTTCTGTAAGTGTTGTAGCAGCTATCTTGGATAATTCAAATCAGCTCATTTTCTAGCTTGAGTAAAGTAATGAGCCAAACAATGGTCTCAACAAGTTTTGCGAAGATTGACTAAATGTTATCGACTGATGACTTTTTCAGGAAATGTTTTGTTGGCCATCTTATTGATCAGGTGTGTCTCTGAAAGTTTCGCAAAATCGGATAAATATTGTCAACTTCAGATATCTCAAGTTGAGTTTTAAAAGGTTACTGTAGACAAAGAATAAATATGTTTTACAGATTCATTGCCATGTTGGAAAAGTGATAATAATAGTAATAACATGATTTTGTAGCGCGATATGTTGTATTATTGCCCGACACAGATGCCAGCATCCCTCGGCTCCGCCTCGTGCTGCTGGCATCTGTATCGGGCAATAATACAGCATATCGCGCTACAAAATCATGTTATTGTTATATTAACATAATATGTAGAGCGTCCAAGTATTGTGACTGCTATACTAATACGCATACTAGCCCTTTTGGGGCGGAACCAGGATAAAAAGTCAACAAATATTTTTGAAAAGTTTTGCTAAGATCAAATTAACATTTGGAGCGTTTAAGTGGGATATCTATGGTATTGACATTGATAACTTCGGAGCGATTACGTGGGATATTAAGCAGTCCATGGTAACATGGTATCATCGTATGATATATAACAAAATGCTGAGGAGAAAACCGAGCAAACACTATAAGTACCCCTCGCTCATCTCGGTCACGTCTTATTATAGGGGTATATATCAATAATTCACATCAATTTATCCTGATATGTAGGCTTAGATTCAAAACCAATTTATGTAGAACGGGCGGCTGATAACACGACGAATGACGATAATTCCTAAAACAAATATGATTACACCAATGTCGTATACTGTGGCGCAGCATTTATCCAACATCTTATTCGCGTGTCTGCAGCATACCCAGATAATAAATCATGTCTATGTTACTCACTTGAAAGGGCATTGCATCTATGAAAATGGCCAGGAACCAGTTAAGAGTGATGGTGGAGATGAAGACATCTCTATCTTGTAGATGCTTGTGTAGTTCTGGCAGACGAGTAGCCAGTAGTTCACCCAGTACTTCTTGATCAGCCTGAGCCCCGCTCAACAGGTGGTCGTAGTAGTTAAGACTGAAAAACTTCTCCGTCAACGCCACAAGCAGCCTGGTAACATTGAGAAAGTGGTGTTCATTTCGCCTTGAAAAGCCTATAATAACCCTTAAAGCGCAAAATTAAATAATTAAATTTTTCACCTACTTGAAGTCGTGTTATAAATTCTCATTCACTTGAAGTTGTGTTTTGCTACCGCGACCCACAACTCAAAGCGGATGAAAATTACTCATATTTCTTGATTTGAGACCAATTATTTTCAAATATTTATGTTTAAGCACTCATTTTATTCCCAATAACATTGACTTGATCGGTTAATAAAACAGTTATATCTATATCATTTATTTCGACCAGAAGCAAAGTGTTATTCTAACAAATGGGTCAATAAAAATTTGATTGAATGATCAAATTTGAATAATCAAATATATATATATCAAATATATAAATAATATATATTATATATATATATATATATAAGATATATTTATATATATATATGTATATTATATATATATGTATATATTATATATATATTATTCACAGAAATAATATAACCAATGTTTCAATATACCGACCCTAGCAGCCGGAGTGTGGTTTGTGCCTCTCAGGTGAGTGGCACAAACGACGCTCTGGTTGCTAGGGTTCTATCTGAAGAAGATATATCATTATTTGAGAACATACCAGAATGCGTCTTGTGGATCCACAATGAGGAGCGCCATGGCTGTGATGAAGTTCATCCCCTGACAGTACCCTATAGTGGGGTTATGTAGACAGAATGCGTGCAGGACTTCACGAAGCTGTTGACTCTGTGATGTAGGACCATTAGAATATGGTAAACTAATTAATAACTGATACTAATAAGAAAACATCTCACCTATGTAACTGTTGAAACGAATGCAAAATTAGCATGGATCATGATCAAATGGTTTATGTTGAGTAATAAGTAAAAAGA
The DNA here is from genome assembly GCA_964017125.1 of Flabesymbios commensalis. NCBI lineage: Eukaryota > Metazoa > Annelida > Polychaeta > Terebellida > Flabelligeridae > Flabesymbios > Flabesymbios commensalis. The sequence goes on from OZ024905.1 coordinate 16,423,108, forward strand.
AAAATAACCAGTCTGGTAAAAAAGGGTTATTAATCAAGGTGTTTTTCATTTAAATGAATAACATTTTATTATTATTATTTATTGAAATTTGACAAAATAAACTTACGCCATGAGCATTTTTGGAGTTAAAATGTACATTCTGTGGCATGGAGCGCAGAAGGTCTAGTCTAATTTGTTTGCCATATCTTCGCACCACCTACAACAATGAAGAACTATAGATTAAAATTGATAATATATCAGTTTCGCGCTGCAAATACAGATAAGAACTAAGATTTATTTGAACATGTTATGTAACGCTTTACGTCACATTGTAGATAATGTTACAAATTATGTGGATGTTATGTCAGACATTTCTGTTTAAATGTGTAGGAAGTAAACGATAAAATAGTTACCAAGAACATGATAAACCAAATAATTCACAATATGAGGTTAAGTTACTTGCGTAGCCTCACTCTAATTTACAAATATTTATGTCAAGCTTGATCACTTAGGAAATATTTCCTGTTTTTTCTCAGGGCGGATACAGAATTTCACAAAAAGGGGGAGAGTTGAAAGATCTGTCTGTGTATAAATACCATGCATATCATATGTAGAAACAAGTCTACCAATAGGGGTGTAATAGATAATCATCTCCCTTTGTAAATGACCTACATGTGAGCCTGGTGTGAGGCTCAGTAGATGGTTATAGTAATGATCTCCTTTGTTGACCTACCTGTGAGCCTGGTGTGAGACTCAGTAGATGGTTATAGTAATGATCTCCCTTTGCTGACCTACCTGTGAGCCTGGTGTGAGGCTCAGTAGATGGTTATAGTAATGATCTCCTTTCTCGTCTATAACATCAGCTACCTGACTCTGTATCAGCTTTCTCCATACCACTGACCGGTAATGGTGAGGTATGCCTTGACGACATAACTGTTTCACTTCCTTCTGCTCAAACAAATACACACGTTTCAAAATAAAGAAGAGTAGAACGCGTTTAAAAGAAACAATGATTAAATCATGTTTTTTTCATTATTATGTGGCCTATTGGCATAATATTTCATTGTAGAGTGACATACACCAGCACGCGATATAAAGAGGATGTACCTGTGTTCATCGGAGTGGTTGTGATCTGTTTGACAAAATACTACACTTTATAATATTTGTTTATTAAACTATGCCGAACTCAAATTCTGCTGTCTTGGGTTGGTGTAAACTACATTGTGATATTTATTGCATACAATGTCATGTCGAAATATATGGACCAGGAATTGTAACTTAAATTTAAAGTGCAATTAATTTAGCACCATCATTCTAAGGAAGCAACAAATATGAATCAATCATCAATAAATTCAGTCATTCAAATAACGCATAAATCCTCAGAGAGTCGAGCTCAGAGGCGCAAGAAACAGAATCGATATCAATATGGATATCCAGAGCCAAATCATTGAGTCGTTAACTGGGCGCAGGATATCAGAAGAACTGGGGGAGGGGGGGAAATAAAAAGAAGTTTTCAGCATTTTCTTAAATGAATCGACTGTGGTATAGATTATATAAAGAAAATGTGTTTTTCACGCTGCATTGATATATTATCTAATTCACGTTGTTTTAACGGTACAACGTTTTATCTTATCTTCCATTGCAACATAGCAATAAAAAATGCACAATTATTCATAGTATCAATTAACAACAAACAATATGTAGATTTAAATAATGCCAATGTTATGCTGGTAAAAGTGGGGATATCCCATCAAAAAATGTCCTGTATGATATAATTTCACATACAACGAAGTCACATAAAACACCAACACCAGAAATGTATCAAGCAGTACCACAATATAATGCAAAACAAAACAAAAAATATTGAGACAAATGAAAAGATACATGGCAATATTGAATAAAATCTATTAACGGCAAATCATACGTATCACTCTTTAACAGTAAACATACTAGTTTGGTATGTTTATTGTTAAATGATCTTGAGTCTTCTATGAAAACTATATTACTGTGAGAAATAAAACAACTTTTGCCTTGTACAGAGAAAAATAGAATAGGCCTACTACACGGGTCTCTATCAAAATTGCACAATGTACATGAGGTCAAGACTTATCATTATTGTAAATAAATAGAACAAAACACTATCATGGCAGATACGGACGTTTCAATTAACACAATGCAATGGATCATGGACTGTATAAGTAATCATTGTACGTGTTCAGTGATATGTTTAATAAAAAATGAAAAAAATAGTCAGTTGACTATTTTTTTCATATAGCTGATACATATTCAAAACAATTATAAGTGTATGCTACCATTTTAAAGAATGTGATAATTCATAATAATAATTGGACACGATCAGTGATGCATTGTAACCGAATTAAGCCGCTGTACTGGTTTAACATTAAGTCAAAGCTCCACCCACGTCAGAAATACATTGGACAACCATAGATCTAACACTCGGTCGATACGTTGGGAATTCTGGGCGGAACGCGTTTCTGTGAAAATGATAATAGCTGTGCCATAAACAAATCTTCCAGCCACCTGAAGCCATCACCAGTGCCGCTTGTAGAAGAGAGACCCCGAAAAATACAATTTAGTCAATGTTGTTTCAATGTCGGTCCAGCGTCTGCGACGCTGGTCCAACATCAAAACAATATTGGTTGAACGCCTCGTGCTTGCTGGGCCAGGGTGTTGATGAATGGAATGACTCACAGTGCGGGGCAGAGGGCCGTCACCGGTCAGTCTGAGGAGGTCCTGCCAGCGATAAAGACGTTGATCATATCCTGCAGCACGGCACCAGTAGTGCTGGTAGAGCTGTGTGCACACGTAATGCAGAAGCATGCCCTGGTCAGCGTAATGATGCTGGAACCCGTACTGGTCCACGTGGATCTCACACTCCTGAAGGCTGCAGCGTGGGCATGGGGGCGCAGGGATCACGAGTCAAATCAGAATGTTTGCAAACGGAAAACGCTCTGCTTACGCCGCATCATCTTAATGCTGATGCAGCGCAAATAGTGCAACATCACATAAAAAACTAGACTTTCTTTCAACGCAACGTCCAGATAAAATATTATATTTGCTGGTAATCACGATATGCATACAGCAAATCTTCGTTCTCCATTTATCAGAATTATCGACTAAACTGGCTTTATTTACCTGGGTTTTTCCTCCCGTATATTGGACAAGGCAAATTACACCATAGAATTACAGGCCACGATGTTGCACTAAATGCGTGGTAAAACGGATGCTACAATTTCTACATTATCTATTATTATATTTTTCAATATAAAACTTCAAAAAAGTATTACTTCAACACATTTTCATTTCTATAGCAAACAATGGTTTTTAGTCAAATACGAGTTAATCTAAGTCAGGATGAATAAGCGCTTTCATCACTAAAAAAATCGAATCATTAGAAGTTGTGGATGGATCAAGGCTAAAAATGTAAACTGAAACGTTTACCACGTCATAGTTAAACAGGTAATTAATTAGATATATTTAATTTAGAACAATTCGCAAAAGTACTAAATATAAAGCAATGATAAATACTAGTAGAATATTAAGAGAACAAAGTAAATATGGAACAGATAATGTTTCTAACCTGTGAATAGACGGCAGAGCTGGGTTCGATTCTCTAGCTTCGTCCAGGAGTAGCTGTACTCTCTCCTTTGGCTGAAATATCAATTATGTCATTCCATTAGAAAATACCTGAATGAAATATGTAGGCTTACATAAAATGTGTACAAAAATAATTTTAGCAGATTAAAAATTTGATGAAAGCTTTGTGAAATGATGGTTTGTTATTCCTTCATTATAATCTACAATAATTCCATTTATAATATGTGTAGCCTATGCTATAACAACCTACACGTGCAATATTTCCTTGATATATGTTATTGCACATATAATATGTTTTTCTACATTTGCTACATTGTAGACCTATTTATATGATAATGTATTATTTCTTGCATGAAGGTCACCACACTTACAATATTCCCTCCATACAACTTGACCTCCATGCCATCCATGATATCGCCTGTGGGTACAGTGATGGACGACTGCAGCAGCAAAACAAAGTCTCTTTTCCACTTCTCCACCTCTGCTTCAGACTCCTCAAGATTTCTAAATACAATGTATATAACATTTTATCAACATCAACGTAGAAGATTCCACCCTAAAACCCTGATTAATTCATTTTAAATTTTGACTTAAAAGATGACAGTTTGACATATTTCATCCCAAAATATTCATTCCTAGTGGAGGTAAATATTATATTATTAATTACTAGAGCGTTGAACCTTTTTTAAATATTCGATTATCAAGTTAGCCAAGAAGAAGCTGAGCTATCAAATTGTTTTGTTGTGCAATTCGTTTATTTAGTCTTTAAAAGATATATTTAAATGTTTCAATATGATCGTGATGATTATTAGTGTCACGGAAGAGTAAAAGTTAAAAAAACGATAAAATTTGTCTTTAATATTTGGTTACATTACTTAAGAACTAATGTCAACGATACATTCACATTTAGACACACGTATCAACATTACATACACTAAAGGAGAAGAAAGTATTGCCCAATCGGGTACGACCATAAGAAAAGTGCTCCTTAGATATACGACCTCGCCGCTGATCAGTGTCAAGATGACATAGGAAATCAAATTTTCAAATGGACACAAATCAATCACGGCCAAATCTAATAGAATCTATTCTGTGGAGCGATGCTGAATTACTTGCCCAGACGTGCTGGAGAGGTCAGTTACTTGCTACAAGCATCTCAAGCGTAA
>OZ024905.1:16432870-16588134 GCA_964017125.1 Flabesymbios commensalis
TACCTAGCGTGTTTCTAACGCATGTTCAACGAGCATAGCTATTATGCGTTATGAATAGGCGAATATATTCGTTTTCAACTGGCTAGCTTGTTCACTGATTTCACTTTTAATTTTCAATGCGCGGGTAGTGCGTCTTGTATGTGTTTTAGGGTATAATCTCCGTACTTAACCCAACAATGCGTGGGCAGTGCGTCTTATATGTGTTTTAGGGTATAAGCTAATTAATAACCTGACAATGCGTGGGCAATGCGTCTTGTATGTGTTTTAGGGTAATAGCTCAGAACTTAACATGACAATGCGTGGGCAGTGCGTCTTGTGTGTGTTTTAAGGTATAAGCTCGGTACTTAACCTGACAAAGCGTGGGCAGTGCGTCTTATGTGTGTTTTAAGGTATAAGCTCGGTACTTAACCTGACAATGCGTGGGCAGTGCGTCTTATGTGTGTTTTAAGGTATAAGCTCGGTACTTAACCTGACAATGCGTGGGCAGTGCGTCTTATGTGTGTTTTAAGGTATAAGCTCGGTACTTAACCTGACAATGCGTGGGCAGTGCGTCTTGTATGTGTTTTAGGGTATAAGCTCGGTACTTAACCTGACAATGCGTGGGCAGTGCGTCTTGTATGTGTTTTAGGGTATAAGCTCGGTACTTAACTTGACAATGCGTGGGCAGTGCGTCTTATGTGTGTTTTAAGGTATAAGCTCGGTACTTAACCTGACAATGCGTGGGCAGTGCGTCTTATGTGTGTTTTAAGGTATAAGCTCGGTACTTAACCTGACAATGCGTGGGCAGTGCGTCTTGTATGTGTTTTAAGGTATAAGCTCGGTACTTAACCTGACAATGCGTGGGCAGAACGTCTTGTATGTGTTTTAGGGTATAAGCTCAGTACTTAGCCTAACAATGCGTGGGCAGTGCGTCTTGTATGTGTTTTAGGGTATAAGCTTAGTACTTAACCTGACAATGCGTGGGTAGTGCGTCTTGTATGTGTTTTAGGGTATAAGCTTAGTACTTAACCTGACAATGCGTGGGTAGTGCGTCTTGTATGTGTTTTAGGGTATAAGCTTAGTACTTAACCTGACAATGCGTGGGCAGTGCGTCTTGTATGTGTTTTAGGGTATAAGCTTAGTACTTAACCTGACAATGCGTGGGCAGTGCGTCTTGTATGTGTTTTAGGGTATAAGCTTAGTACTTAACCTGACAATGCGTGGGTAGTGCGTCTTGTATGTGTTTTAGGGTATAAGCTCAGTACTTAGCCTAACAATGCGTGGGCAGTGCGTCTTGTATGTGTTTTAGGGTATAAGCTTAGTACTTAACCTGACAATGCGTGGGTAGTGCGTCTTGTATGTGTTTTAGGGTATAAGCTTAGTACTTAATCTGACAATGCGTGGGCAGTGCGTCTTGTATGTGTTTTAGGGTATAAGCTTAGTACTTAACCTGACAATGCGTGGGCAGTGCGTCTTGTATGTGTTTTAGGGTATAAGCTTAGTACTTAACCTGACAATGCGTGGGTAGTGCGTCTTGTATGTGTTTTAGGGTATAAGCTTAGTACTTAACCTGACAATGCGTGGGCAGTGCGTCTTGTATGTGTTTTAGGGTATAAGCTCAGTACTTAACCTGACAATGCGTGGGCGGTGCGTCTTGTATGTGTTTTAGGGTATGAGCTCAGTACTTAACCTGACTTACTGTTTGAGTTCCGTCATTTTGATGTGCTGCTGTTGTTGTAGTTCTGCCAATCTGCGCACTTCTTGTCCCAGGAATCGCTTTTCATTCTGTAGAGTACGTAGCTGCTCACGACCACGTGAATCATGACTGGAATGTAATGGGCATTTTTGTGAGTAGTCTCTCCTATATTGCTGTATTGTCAGACAGAAATACTTTATAAAAAACAAGTTGCGAAGTGTTGATTTGTGCCCAAATTTGACCTTACAAAGTGTAACGTGCCACCTTTAGAACATTTACTGATCTATGCACTAGGATATATCTGTATAACAGTTACAGATTGTAGTAGAGTACTAACATTTTAAAATCAGAGTGATTAATAATTTCCCATGATCATGATGATGGGGGCCACTTTTGTGCACATACAGGCTAAGTTGGGCCAGGAGAACCTACTGAGGATGGTGAGATGACACTGCCCTCCAGACACAGGATTCGAAATTAAAACCCTGGAGGTCTGAGGCGGAGCACGCTACCTCTCGGTCACGGAGGCTACCCACAATACTGAGTTTTAGGAGTGGATGGGGAAGATACACTTTTAGCGTGAATTTTAGCGTGAAATGCAGCGGTGCTAACCACTACCCTGGGGCCGACGCCACCGGGGAGGGGGGGGGGGCGGTCGGGGTACGAGTACAGCGACTGACATATAAATATGATACTACCTGATCGGGGTTTTCTTCTCCACTTCATTATCTTTTATTTTCGTGATTAGATCTTCTATGACCACATTCCTTCTACTTAACAAATCTTGATATGAAACTTCTCTGTTAAACATGGAGGCGATCTGGCACTTCGCTGTGCTGAAAACAAGTTACCATATTCTTTGACAACCCAGCAAACATGAGACGCTGGCCCAACGCTGGGTCAATGTCTTAAGTTTGCTGGGAATTGTACCATCTTTTCAAACAATTCCGAAAGTTAAAAAGATTCGATTTATGCAAGTATGTACACTTATTCACACAACATGTTTTATGACGCATTTTTGCAGAATATGAATAAAATAATATGAGCATAGATTCTCACAATACATACATACAATCAAAATACACATCGTATATAACTTAATGAGATAGAGATCTATGTTGTTTATGCTTGCGTTGACAATTATTGCCTCGCACGTTGCACTTAAGTTGTATTTTGTAACCATTACAACGCGGGGATCGACTTTAGTCGTCGGAATCTGACTTCTGTAGACGTCAGATTTTGACAACTAAAGTCGATCCCCGCACTGTAGGCCTAAATATATTTATAAAGGTCGTAGACCCATAACATAGGTATTCAAATGAATCAACTAAAACATTGATGATGATCTCAAATTAAATAAAACCCTTTAGTCTCCATGGCTTATAAAATAAGATTTCAGCGTTGTCAGGGTTGAGTATAAAGACATTGTACATAAGTTGTATTTTTCAGGTATCAAGACATTTTCTAACTTACATGAGTTTGTTTTCTAGCTCCATACATGATTGTGAGGACATATCCCTCTCTGACCTCTGGTCAAGTAAGGAATCACTTGAAGATGACCAAGCTGACCACGACCTGAAACACGGCACATCCACCATTAAAGCGCTATCACTTCGACAAACAATACAATTATCAGGAGAATTAAGCATTACATTTTCCAGATTGGCATATTTTTGAATTTAAATTGTACATATTTAAGTAGGCTCTGGGTGGCGCTAGCTTCAAGTGTGCAAGAAATAAATTCCGTAGCTTAGCATTTAAGGATTAAGATGAGGGATATGTGGGCCACACTGACACTCACGGCTGACAAACATTTTAAAGTGTTCTAAAACAAGGTTAATAGCATAAACCATGTAGGCGTACTGTTACTAATGAAAACAACGTTTGATATTTCACTGCTGCACATGTATGCATTAATAAGTATACATGTATAACGTTACCTTTGAATTGAAGAGGTTCTCTGATAGAGAGGGACATGATACAACGTGACATGGTCAAACATCGATTACATATATGATAGAGAGGGACATGATACAACGTGACATGGTCAAACATCGATTAGATATATGATAGAGAGGGACAAGATACAACGTGACATGGTCAAACATCGATTAGATATATGATAGAGAGGGACATGATACAACGTGACATGGTCAAACATCGATTAGATATATGATAGAGAGGGACAAGATACAACGTGACATGGTCAAACATCGATTAGATATATGATAGAGAGGGACATGATACAACGTGACATGGTCAAACATCGATTAGATATATGAATTTGATAATTTAACCTAGAATTCACCATTTGAAGCGTCAGATTCAATTATTCCAGGAGGTTATAATTGTTTTGATTTTAGAGTTGTGTTTTATAATCTGATAACCATATGGAGTTATCTGGTTTTAGGGTGATGTCTTTCAACCCTTTCGATCCTGAATTTACCATCGTCATCTTATCCACTACAAGCCGTGAATTGTGTCGCAATTCTCGACCTGTAGTGGATGAAGATGATTTGAAGTGGGTGGAAAATTAAAGAAAATTACCATGTATTGGTGAAGCAGTTTCAAGGACATTTTTATCACAAAATCCTCAGTTGTAGGAAAATTAAGTCTGTTTACAGTGATGTAAAATGATGCTTTAATGCATCGTGAGGGCTTAAAGGCTTAACTGAATATCTGGGTTTAGAAAATTGTGTTTTATAACCTGATAACTGTATAGAGATACCTGGGTTTAAAGTTGTGTTTTATAAGCTGATAACTGTATAGAGATACCTGATAGAGATACCTGATTTTAAAGTAGTGTTTTATATTACATGTATATAGACACACCTGGTTTTAGAGTGATGTCTCATGTCTGCGGAGTTATCAGAGAACAGTCTATGGCGTTTGTTATACGCCTGAGATTTGTCCATGGATTTGGTGCTGACCATGCTTTCTCTGCTATAGAAGATGTCCTCTGCTGCGGACTCTGTACTGCTGTAGATTTCCCCACCGTCTGTGTGGGGACCGCGTCTACCTGGCCAGGTGGGGGTCATCTCCCAAACACTGTGACTCCGTGTAACCCGACCGTTAGAATACGGCTCTGTAAAGAGACAAAGATATATTAACCCTTATCCTGCTAGACCCGTATACATACGAGTTTAACCCTTTCAACCCTCACGATGCATTAAAGCTTCATTTTCTATCTCTGAAGAATGACTTAATTTCCTAAAACCTGTAAAATCTATGGGTTTTTCGTGGAACGTTTTAAATAATAATGATAATTTTTTTCCATTTACCACCCACTTCAAGTCATCTTTATCCACTACAAGTCGAGAATTGCGACTTGTAGTGGATAAAGATGAGACTGGTTAATTCAGACCTGAAAGGGTTAAGCATATTTTAAGCAAAATAATATCTCACTGAAATGGATAATCTAGTTTGTGGTAGATGCTCAGTGTGTCAAATAACTCAATTTAGAAGATGCATATTTTCAAAAAATATAAATATTTTTCGTCATGTGGAGCTGGAAATTGCGTTAGCAATTCCAGCTCCAAATGACGGGAAATACAATTGGAACAACTCAGCAGGAAAAGAGTGACCCATTTAACCTCTAAGAACGACTGTAATTGTTTTTAATCTGTTTAATGAGCAGGTTGAATCACAGTTATTATGAATAAAATGAATGTTTAAACATCAGGATGTGTAAATGTGTGGTCTCAAATTAAACTAATATGAGTAGTTTTCAGTCAATTAAAATTGCTAGTGAGACACAACAAGATGGTGGGAACTGAAACAAAATAACTTGGCGGGCAACGGGTTAAAAACATAATCTAAGGCTTCGAGACACCAAAGACTCAGGAAAAAATCGTTTGATTCAAATAGCTCAATATTGCGAGCTTGGCTGCTTCACGAAGATTCTAAATCAAGAACTAATTATTATGACATTGTGAACGTCATCATCTGAATCAATGGCTCACTTCTCAAAAATTTGACTGTCCAACCAGCAAATTCACGTAGCTGAAACACCTTAACCCGTTAACCGCTGAACATTACTATAGTTGCAGTCAACTTCCACCAGCGTTGGGTGTTTTTCGCTGATTTCTCAGTCAATTCTGAATCAATTTCCATGAAATTTTGCAAGCACTCTTTTCAACTATTCTGGCGCCTACCCTGGAAATTTCGTGAAATTTGAAAGAGTATTTCAAAAGTTAGACCATTTGACAAGTAGTGTAACTTCGTGGGTGAAGCTGATAGCGTGTAATGGGCTAATGGAGGAGCGTCATAATTCGAAAAAAACTACATGTCAAATGGTCTAACTTTTAAACTCCATAATATTTTTCCCTGAAATTTTCAGGGCAGGTGCCGTAAGACTAGAAACGCTTGTCAAATTTCATGAAAATCGGATGAAAATTGCTTGAGCAATGAGCGAAAAACATACGACGCGAAAGTGACAGATTTAAAGTGACTTTTACTATATGCTCATTTCTAATCAATTTCATTAGCAGTTTAAATCACAGTTATAATATTGGGAATAAAATGAGTGTTTAAACATCAAGATTTGTACATTTTTGGTCACAAATGAAACACATATGAGTGATTTTCACTCACACACAACTTCAGGTGAATGAAAATGTAAATTCTCTAATGTAGCGCTTAAAGGGTTAATCAGGAAACAACTTCCCAGAAAACACAACACATTGAAACAATGTTGGTTTAATGTTGGGCCAGCGTCGAAGACGGTGGCTCAACATTAAACCAACGGTGGTTCAATGTGTCGTGTTCGCTGGGTTACTGTACAAGGTAAGCAAATGTTGACACAGCATCTGAAACGTTGGCCCAGCATTGGGATAGTCGGAAGGCAATATTTTTTTTCTGATTTTTTACAATGTGAATATCAAGAATATATAATATATTATTACAAAGAAAACGGAAAATAGACTTGGTAGAATACATATTATTTTGTAACTGATATTATAATTATTGTTGAATACTGTTTTTTTATCAATATTGGTATTTTGATATGTATGTACATGTTATATATCTGTTTTTATTGATGTGTGTGATCACCTGCTATCATATAGGACCTATATAATATAATCGTGCATGAATAATTCTACTGAATGTCTTTGTACTTCGTTTGTGAATATAAAACATTGAAGAACGTTGGCAGCCAATATTATGCATATAGTTATCCAGCAAACAACATACGTGGATCCCAAACTGGTTTATTATTGGGCCAGCGTCACAAACAGTGGACCTATACATTATCAGGATTATATCGTGTTTTTTTCGTGGTACTGACTCACCGCTTGGGGTCACAGGAGTCTGTGGCACTGAGAAATTATCAAAGCCGTCATCCACACTCTCCCCCATCGAACGAAAGTTTTTATGTCTCTTCAGGGCCGCAAATGACTGTGTGGAACCCTGACGCCGCAGCTGTAGACGTCCCAGATCCTGAACAGAGGCGCTGAACGCGCGGGGCTGCCACAGACTTGTCCAGCCTTCTGGGTGGGAGGCAGTGGGAGATGTGGGACTGCGACCGTTAGCTTCTGAGGCTCCTTGACCGGAGTCAACCTGCGGTCATACACATACATCACACATCAGTCACCGCCAGTCAATACTTAACGTATGTCTCGACCCTTAAGACGCTAGGCGCCACTATAGTCGTTTTTATTAGGCGACAAAATCACTGATATTCGGAATGAAATGGGACTTCAGGAATGAAGATCTCCAAATGCTTGGTCTCAAATTAAACAAATATGAGGAATTTTCACCCACTTGAAGTTGTGGGTCGCGGTAGCGAGTCACAACTTCAAGTTGGTGAGAATTTATTATATTTACTTGGCACTTTAAGGGTCAACATTTGTCGCCCAATGTCATCCACCCTTTTTATTCAATATAAAATAATCCACCACATACATTGTGATTATTTAATCCGCCCACTGGGCACACAACGTTGTTGTGACGTTGAATCAACGTCATTGACGTTGATTCAACGTCGCAACAGCGTGGGCATGCTACATGGTCGATATTTTTTTATTGTACATTTTGAAACAATATATTCTTTTTATCAAAATTACATACTTTAAGAGGCCTACAGGGCTTAAAGCGTGGTTTTATAATTACAGCGCCTTCTAATCGATCAGAGAATACAACTCTCGCTGTAGCCGTGCTGATTTTTATCATACTATGGGCATCCACAACAATCTAGGCATGATCAAAATCGATTCCAGCACCAGGTCATTTCCGATGTAAAATCAATGCAACAGTTGTACAGCTTGAACATTAACGCTGATGATAATTCAAGCAGTTACCATCACTGTTTTTTTTGTCATGGACGTGCAAACAATATTTTATTGTTAGAGGTCCAAACTTACATTTTCTCTCAGGTTTCCGACCGGGTCGATCTCAGATGTGCCGAAAATTTCCTTTGAATGAGCATCTCTCTTTGCCTAAAGTAACAAATAATGTGGTTTAGTAGTAGAGAATTATTTTTGATACATTTTATATACCGTATATCGATATAATAACTTACTATTATTAAAGCTACACGATCAGGCCAAAAATTATCCAAACCCTAAAATTGTATCTCGGCTTCTTGATATGTCTGTGAACATTTCCATAGGCTAGAATTGTAGAAATCGTTTACCGAAGTGTGCCGAAAGCTCCATTTATCAGTTTTTCCCGTATTATTTATTTTGGACATGTATGTTCGAAATTAAATTTCGTCCTTATTGCTCGTTTAACTGGTAAACGAGCAACACAAAATTGAAAAAAAACTTACGCAATTCTACTCCAGACCATTCTGACATATTATGGACATATCAAGGGGCCAAAATGAAAATAATGATTTTGGCCTTATTGTGTCGATTTAATTAAGCGACGCAATCAGACCAAAAATCATCCGAAAGCCAACAAGAACAAATCGCTTCTTGATAATGTCCATGCATCCTGTCATTGGCAGGTGTAGTTCCCACTGAGAACGAATACTTCTGAAGACTGCAGGATGACAATAATTGAACATAGGCTAGAATTATCGTTGCTAGGTTTTCTTCAATATGGTTGCTAGATCTACTCAATATTTGAAGAGAAAATACATATTTGTAAATGACATGACAGTGTTTTTTATGTTCAGATATATTGTTATTTACTAGAAAAAACATCAACTGCCACTGATTTTACATTCGTCCATATTCTACTCAGAATGACGTGCTGATGTATGATTGATTAACGGTTCACTCTCAGTTCATCAATATCGACTTCATTTTCATCAATATACAATGTATATTCTTTACAAGGCTATACAATATTAACGCCACCATCCCACTCGGCATACGACGTTGTATCGACGTCGAATCAACGAATCAACGAATCAAATACATCGTCGCCACGGAGCTAAAGGATCCTATCTGACACTCGTTAGAGTGACACATAGGATCCTTTAGCTCCGAGGCGACGACATGCTGTTCCATACTGTTCTATACCTCACAAGCGGGAGTATTCGTTAACAAAACGCGCTAATATGCATCCCAGATAATATTTTATGGTCCGCTGACATGAATTATAAAATGTCACCTGGTCATCAACCCTATACAATAAATACATTAACAGATGGTCCACGTTATCATCAGTCAATAAGCTGGCTCAGATGTAAACAATCACGTATAGTAAATGACAAGGTTGTATGGACAATGGTACAGGGGCATATGTTGATAATTAGGGTCATGTTTGCAACCTTTGGTAACTATTTTGCACACTTTTTTGGTGACCACAAAGCTATACTGATATAGAAATCTTGGTGCCAATGTTTTAATACATTTTTTTTGTGTTTTTCGTGGGAATTACGAAATGACTAGAATTCTGTAAGACGGCGTGACGTCACAGGTGGGCGAAAAAAAGGGAAAAACCATGCGGCATGTAAAAAAACTTGTGGGTCAAAATATCATTTCAGCTTTTAAATCAACCTTCGGTAGACTCTAATTTTAATATTATACAATATGAAAAACAGAGTGCTTCGTTTAATCACCAGTTCTGCTCAAAATATATTGTTTTGTATTGTTAAATGTGTGGTAGGGGTGCCAAATCACCCCAATCCAAGATGGCGACGTGACAATCCGACTTCCAGAATACAGTACTTAGAAAGAAAAAATATCACTTTTTAAATTCCTGTTGAAGTATGTCATATATCACTTTAAAATGACCGGTGGGACCCATGGAGTACTTATTGCACACTATTATCATGTTTATGAGCTTATATAAACCTTCATGCGTGACAATAATGATTTAAAGGCATACTTTCAAATGAATTGAGCGAAATTGACATACGTCCCTCTGTAAACATTTTAATGTCATCTATTTCAGCGTTCATTAGTGCAGTGTACAAGGGATATGGGAATACGCGTTTTCATGCTGCTTACACACTGACATCAATTGTTATGCAACGCCAACAGATAAGACTCGGTAGTGTGTGCACTCCTTAAAGGCCTCGTTCAATTAACACTTCATTTACTGAAAGTTTCACGCTTGCTTTGGGAAAAGATAATGACAACTGATCATCCGAATGAATCGCTGTTGATATTTCTTTGCCATAGACCCCTCGCAGTCGGACAATTTTTATAAAAGAATTTGCGTAGTTTGTGACAAGCTTGTTGAAAGGTTCTATAATGAAAGCACGAAAAGCCTGACAAGGCTTTAGCTAGTTGATACCAATCAAATCATACATTGGTTTTGAGGAGAATCGGACGCATTTTGCCACTCACACCTGCCACGAATGAAGGATTATGTTGTGGATATCTTTTTCGGCTTAGTAACAATGCACCCTTATCTAGAGGTATATGATCTCAATTTCTTGGTCCATACTTGGCACAGAAATAGTAGCATCAAATCGGTCGGCCTTTTCATCCAAGATCTTCCTGACTGAACAGCCAGTCAAACTATGTTTCGGTTTGGTGTTAGACAAAAATTGCAAAAGGTTTTGCTTGATGCTTTTGGATGTGTAGTTTGATTGTCATTCATGAATCATGACTGCCCATCTGCAATAATACGTCTTAGCTGCGGCTCATTATTTTTTTAATTTGTCGATAAGCTTGTACTTGTCATCATATGGTAGCGATACACCACTATCATCTGCTTGAAAGTCTAGTCATTAAAATGTTAAAAAGGATTGTTTTCTGATTTATTTAATGTAGATAAACAGTTCACTTTTATGAATGTATGTGATATATATATGTTCTCCAATAATTCGAATTTGGTCAAAATAATTCTATTCCGACAAGTTTTTTGTCTGAGTGTATAATATCTAATTATCTGGTAAAGTATATTTTTTGGTGATGTCATAGACGAAGGCCTCATCAGCATAACTGAAATGATTGAGTTTCGTCAGTATTTCTTCAAGTGTCTCCACTTTTACTACTGAGGAGAAAATCCTGCCATCATCTCGGACACTGATGTTAAACTCTACAAGTCACTTCATATATATATAGCATATATTTCGATGCCTAGTATGCCTCGGGAATGATATGAGTACTCCACGTGCTAACTGCGGTGCAGACTGCTACATATTATAGTTACCTGTAGGATGCTCGATATTTGTTCAAAGAAGTTCAAATGTGAAATGTGAAACATTTAGGATTTGTCTGGTGGTTGGAGATCCTTTAGTCGGCCTCAATCCAAGTTTATCCTTACCATTGGATCTTGATAAATTTCAAATTTAAAACACGCAAGGCACAAACTTTCCATAGTGCCTTATCCGGGGCTAATTCTGGTTACGGGTTCAACTCATGTCTCGAAAGGAGTGCTCGTATTGGTGCATGGTATGTACAGCTCTTAAAAAATCTGCTTAGATGAAATGGGTGGACTATAACTTAAGGGGCTGTGCCATCATCCCCGTTTAAGGCTGCCGCCTGCCACAATGCTTACTATACACAAAGTGCAGATAGTAGAGGTAAAACCACATTCACTTATTCAGCACACTTAAAGGTGTAGTCAACTGTCAAAATACGCGGGACAATGTGGTCCCCAGAATGCAGCAGTGGCCCCTGGACATTCCACAATGACATATCACCCCACAACCACAGTTATCAGCCAAGATAATAATACTATATGCGTTTCTGGAAACAGTTGACCTCCAGCATATTGACAGTAAGAGCTTTCCAAGCCAACACCGCACACTCACCAAATGTTGGTTTAATGTCGGCCAACGTCGCAGACGTTGGTCTAACATTAAAACAGCATTGGGCCAATTTCTCATTGGAGTAATATCTTGTAATCAGTTCTGTCGCTGATATTATTGCCGTCAAAGTGTACTCTATAGGCTAATGTAGGCCTACACTTGACCGTCCCACACATGCACGTTTAACAGCTGTATGCATCTTTAAAGCGACTGTAGTGAGAATGCTGCAAAGTCGTATGGGGTGCTATGCTGGGATAATACGCTGCAATGTTTTTGGGATCATCAAGCCTGTCAGTTGATACAATGATAATGTATTGCATCAACATCCATAATGATTATCGTTGTGTTTACATACACATATGTTTGAAATAAGGGATAAGCCATGCCTAGTATTGGTGTATTGGATAAAATGTCTATTGGCCTTGTAATGTGTGTACTCAAGGACACTTGCAAATTCAGGAGTTCTATCAAATTTATAGTATTCCTCTCACAAATAACATGGTTAATCAACGATTAAAAACGAAAAAAACGGGAGGGATGCCCACGAAGTTATTGCGCCCACAAAGTCAAATTATTGATGTAAAATGCAAACAATCGCAATAAATCGGCGATTTTTGATTTTTTCAACCGTCATCAAAATTGTCCGAGAACTGCTTATTAGTAATATGCATAAAAAATTTTGGAAAGATACATGAAACACTTTTCAAGTTATCGCGCCCACAAGAGCAAATTATTGACGTAAAAGGCGAAAAATCGCAATAAATCGGCGATTTTATCTTTTTTTCCAGCCATTATTAAACTTGTCCGAAAACTGCTTATCAGTAACATGCATAACAAATTTGAAGAGGATAGATGAAAAACTTTTCATGTTATCTCGCCCACAAGGTCAAATTATTAGCGTGAAAAGCGAAAAATCGCAATAAATCGGCCATTTTGATTTTTTTTCAGTCATTATTGAACTTGTCCGAGCTTGTCAAGTTATCGCGCCCACAAGTAAATGTTAACGCCGACGCCGACGACGCCGAGTTTCAATTGCAATAGCTCAACTTTTTAATTAAAATTAAAAGGCGAGCTAAAAATTGGTACTTTATATGTCAATATGTAAAAATGCGGGAAAATGGACAAAAATGTCTTTAAAAAATTGGCAACAAATTTTTGTTGCTTAATGAGTGAACAAAAATTATGGTGCCACAATTTAACATAATGTTTCAAACATGAAGACATGTGCCCCTGCACTACAAGCTAAATATAGATGTACGTGCTCATGTGAAAATTCTCAAACAGCGTAGGATATTTTTTGCAAAAAAATAATAGGTGATGCGTCGAGTATCGTCAGACTGATAATTATCTATATAGGTAATTATACAATCGGCAACTTTTATTGCCCTATCAGTATCATACAATTATTTGTATTTAGATCTTTAGACACTATCATAAGCTAGATTAACTATATACAACAGGTGGAAAAGGTTACATATGAGTGTGAATTAAGTAGCTTATGGGTCTCAATAATTTTACCTGAAGTCCAAGAAGCCATATCATAAGGGATTCATGATTCTCTGCACGAAAAAGGTACTCTTTCCCTCCACAACTGAAATCAAAGTCACGAAATACAGGTTCTGACGTATAATACTCTTATACAATGAACGACTAACAAGTTGAAGTGGCTACTAACGAAACATATAATATTAAATTGGGTATTAAAATCAAGGTGAATAAATACAGCTCAATTCAATTTACATGCAAAGCCTAAACTGTTACAGATTAAGTTGAGAAGATAAAGAGTTAAGAGCTCTTGGCTAATGGCTAAAATATTGCTGAAGACGTTTTAGTGTATAGTATCCAAGGTGCCAGTGAAACATATCGATAATAATAAAAAATTATACATTGTGAATGAATTTCTGAAGATAATAAAAATCGCAATTTACGTTTCTCTCCCTGCGTGGAATTCAGCCCGTTTCCACATTTATACTCAATTCAATTCAATTCAATTAATTTACTATATTGACTGTAATATTCAAACAAATAATAAAAAATAAAAATGTCTACATATCGATGATATCAGAAATGCGTAATACAGTATTATGCTTTACTGATATTATGGAACAGTTCCTAACCATGCTAACTGCATATTCACAGCAGCAGTTGTCGAATATTTATTGTGATCATAACAAAATTCTTTAAATTTACAGGGGCCTACACTTTGAGGAACACAGTGTGAGTTCATTCAATGAAAGCAGTCTTCATAACGGATAAAAGCGATGACAAATACCTCCCCACCCTCTGTGTATCGGCGCGTCAGGTCATATTTATATATACCGGTAATCGTTGTAATTTTCAACATGTTAGAAAACATGATGGTAGAATATGTTCTAAACAAAGAGCTATTTTGTATGGTTATGTACACACATCGTTAATTTAAAGCAACAACACTAACAACAACAACAACAACACTAACAACAACGACAACAACAGCAACAACAACAACAATAATAATAACTTGTGATCAGATAGTCATATGTTCACTTGTGATCAGATAGTCATATGTACACTTGTGATCATATAGTCTTATGTTCACTTGTGAGCAAATAGTCATATCTTTACTTGAGATCAGATAGTCATATGTTCACTTGTGATCAGATAGTCATATGTACGTTTGTGAGCAAATAGTCATATGTTCACTTGAGATCAGATAGTCATATGTACGTTTGTGAGCAAATAGTCATATGTTCACTTGAGATCAGATAGCCATATGTTCACTTGTGATCAGATAGCCATATGTTCACTTGTGAGCAAATAGTCAAATGTTCACTTGGGATAAGATCGTTATGTTCTCTTTCTTTCACTTTCAATAACTTGTAGCCAAAAGTGTTTAGATGTCAAATGCTTTGTCATTCTCAACAGTTATCTCACTTAATCTCCTCACTGTCACGACAGCAATTATAATTAATAATAATTTGCATTTGAAATCCACAAAACTAAATCAGTATTCTCTGTGACATCGTGTCGGTGTATGATATATCATTATAGACCTCTATGACAATCTCATTAAGTTATCAGGTGTGTCAGCATCACTGCAAGGCCACGTTGTCTGGATTGATAAGTGTGATTAAGGGGTATTTCAATATTACTGCAGGCTACATGTAGCCTTCAGATGACGGTATAGTAGGGTGATTAGCTATATTTTTTGCAATATATAGGGTGATTAGTCGTCTTTTGCATGTGCGTCACAATACCATTGGGCAATTATGCTGGTAATAACGTAGTAAAAAGCAATATTTGCCACCATCTAACCGCCAAATTATTAATTGGAATTTTCACCCACTTGAAGTTGTGTCTCGCTAACGCGACCCACAACTGCAAGTCAGTGAAAATTATCGGACGGTAACTATTTTAAAATCTTGCTAATTGATGTCACGTTGTATATTTAACATGTTTAAGAGGTGGTACTTAATGTGCTAATAAAAAGCGAATATACTCGGGATCGGCGGTTAGAGGGTTAATGTGGCTTGCACGGGACATATCGTTTCGTTCACTCTTCACATTATATTACATACAGATATAGTGGGCGACTCAATAATTCAACATCTATTGTGCAGCAAATTAAGCCTCAGTCACCAGCTGTAGCTGAACCCTTTCATAATATGACCTGAATTCTGTTAGACTCATCGTGCGGGTACAGTAAGCTTACACATAAATTGTACAATTTAAAATATATTAGAACTAAAAGAATTAAGTCACTCAATGTCTGCATTTTAATTGCACACATTTTTACGGAAAATTACAACCACACAATAATTAACTAGCCACGTGTTCATAACATTAAGCTGTGATTGAGTGACTACAGACAGCAGCAGGTAATCATATAGCACATCAAAAAAGTTCGTTAATGTTTATATCGATCGGTGTTGTTAGCGTCTCCTCCATTATCTGCATTTTAATTGCACACATTTTTACGGAAAATTACAACCACACAATAATTAACTAGCCACGTGTTCATAACATTAAGCTGTGATTGAGTGACTACAGACAGCAGCAGGTAATCATATAGCACATCAAAAAAGCTCGTTAATGTTTATATCGATCGGTGTTGCTAGCGTCTCCTCCATTAAAACGTCATTTGTTTTTTCCCAGCACATACCTACAAGCCCACACACCATCCTAAAATGTGACCAAGTGTAGGCATATGATGCTTAAAATAGTACAATTGGTCGCGGTTATGAGCAAAATTGTGTGAGCGAACTTTAAAAAAATGGTATTTGGCCACCAGAATGTTGATGAGCGACATAACTCTACTTCTATCTGGGCTATCTTTAGACCAAAAAACATGACGTCAGAGCAGGGTTAACCTTTTAACCGCCAAATTATTTAATTGGAATTTTCACCCACTTGAAGTTGTGTCTCGCTGACGCGATCCACAACTTCAAGTGAATGAAAATTAATCAGATTTGACAAAATGAAGGTCAACTCTTTTCAAATCTTGCGGATTGATGTCACATTTTATCTTTACCATTTTGAAAGGTGGTACTTAATGTGCTAATAAAAATGAAAACCCTAATATATTTGGCACCGGCGGTCAAAGGGTTATTGAATCATCAATGGATATCTTCTTTATAAATCCCTTCGACTCACAACCCCTACCCACAACCCTCTCGACCCATAACCCTCGACTCACATTACCCCCTTCGACCTCCTCGACAAACCCGCGATGTTGGTTCGTTGTTGGTTTCACATTAGCCCGATGTCCCAGACGATGGACCGACATTAAACTAACATCAGGGTTTGGTGGAGGTCGGATCAATACAGGCGATTGTCCGGGGCGAATGTAGACCATTTACGTCAATTTACGAGTAAGAAAGAGCCTGGACGGCCATTTTAGATATGTAAATATATTCACCTTATCTGGTGTTGCCTGGGAGGGCTACAGGCAATGACCGCATCAGGTGATCGAGGGAGCCGTGGGTCGAGGGGTAATGTAGGTCGAGGGTGAATTCACCTCATATAGTAATTTAACAGCTGTTTAATAGTAAGTTGTGTATGTTGTTACCCATCTTCCACAACAAGTTATCTTACCCACGAGCACGCAGTGCGATACCTTGCTTTATCGAGCATAGTGTTCAACTATTTTAAATAGCGAGATACCTTGAATTTCGCGCGTCTCAAGACCGACCAATCAGACAGCGCTTGACAGCTGACTGACAGCAAAGCTTGCTTGTTCCGTTGGTATGATAGATCAGATAGATATATAAGCTCGGAATCTCACTTTGATGTCATTGTGTTCTCAGCTCCCTGAATAGCGGCCAGTATATGATTACTGGCCACCATGACGAAATTCGGTACACCTTACTGTCCAAAATGAGAGATTCCCAAATTGTCTATAACTACATACAGCAACGGAAACAGGTAACTGTGCATGAGAGATGAACAAGATGTTAATTCTTCGTGACCTTTTTATGATCTATTATCCCCAAGATGACCACATAGATAGATATAACTGATTATAGTACTCGATACGGCCAGGTTCGGTACGCACTCGCGTGAGACTGGCCAAGGGAAGATGGTTGTTACCCTGCAGGCTGTCTATAATACGCAGTCTTTCAATTACACAGCCCCCATCCATGATAGTGAAGTGAGATGTAGCCTAATATTAAATACTGTTATAGGCCTAATTGCATAAATGATACTTGTTCGCACTAATCTAAGCATCGCTTACAACAATTAACCTCAGATGACATTGTGTGTAAAATTGAAGTTTTTTCAAAATAACCTTCTAGTGTTTTATTGTGATATACCTGTACTGCAGAAACTTCGAAAGTGAAAGTGAATGTATTTTAAAGACTGTGTATTGCAACATAATTCCTCCAACTTTCCACTTGAAAATAATGATGCATAAATAATGTAATAATGTAAATATTGATAAAATATGTCCACTCACATAAGTATGAGTTGATTAGCCGAGGTTCCGGGTGTGATTCCTGTGTTGGCGAGGTCCACTTTGAGCACAGGTTCCCGGTTTTTTCTGGCCTCCGTTTGACTGCGGTGACACAACAGCTGACACTCGCGGTTGTCCAGACCACACCACACACGTCTCCAACCCTTCAGCTTACCAAGGGCTTAAAATACACAATCACTAAACAGTCAACATTGGCGTAATATTGTTTAAATGTTGGGCCAGCGTCGTAGACGGAGGCCCAACATTAAAACAACATGGCGCCAACGTCTCGTGTTTCCCGAGTTACTGATATACATACGGTTTTAGTCGAAAAAAAGTTCCCTTGGTTTATCAGGGTGCACATACACAAGCCTGATGGTCAAACGATTTAATTAGCAAAAAAATAAACAAAATTAGATAAATAACACCACACGAAAGATGCATAATTATAGGTAGGCGGTGTCGGATCCCCCACCCCGTTCAGTGTTTCAAAAATTAAAAAAACCGACCATATTTGGACCGAAATATGCTCTATAGAAGGCACCATTTAAAACCCTCGATTGTTCCAGGGCGGGGGGGGGGGCATACAAAGAAAAGGCTGGTTGTGCGATGATATGTCACTTCAAGGTAAAAATATGCCCCCCATCAGTCAAATCCTAGATCCTCTGCTGGTATGGCCACTATACTAGCCATTATAGGCTGCTATTATATCAACATATGTGAAATGCATAATAAAACGTGATAAACGTATATTATCACGCAGGCCTAGTATTATTGCCCTGTTGTACACGGACTTTTATACATGTGATGCTAATGATATGTAAGATTTCAGTGGTGATTTCAATACTAGATCATCCATCGCCTCCAAATTGTATATTAGCCCATTCTGAGATTATATGCAGCGGGGGTTGACCTGAGCGACATCTATGTGTGGAGAATGATATTAGCCTACAGATCTGTCAAACGGTTTTACATTTAAAATTTCCCAAAATAGCAGATACATGTTTTAACTTCGCTTTCTAATATGACAATTGCAATAAATTTGATCATTATCATACTATGTATTTCTATAATAATGTTTCTTAAAATACACCGGTGACGTCAGTCTATTGTTAAAACAGTAGATTCGGATTTACGAATCTACTGTTATTTTTATACTGACCAGGTCGGACTCAATATACACGTTCTAGCATGTCTAATATTTCATTGTCCACCATGCTAACTATAATTTTGTTCTAATTTTTTTCTATATCAAATCTTGCCTTGTACCTATTTAGTGTATTTTAAATCGAAGAAAGAACTCAATTACAATAGATTCGTAGATCCAAATATACTCGGCGCTTTGCGCCTCGTACATTCGGATCTACGAATCTATCGAATTTTGTTCTTTCTCCTTGACATAATTACACCACACATGATTGAGAGTAGGGAAAGTTAATTTATTATGGGTAGGCATATGCTTTCAGCAACGAAAATAACGTTACTGTATTCTGCTAATAGAATGTTTCGTCGGATAAGATATTATATTTTTGGATCAATTAGGTGACTAAACATGATAACACATAATGTATATTGTGTTACAATATTTTGGATCAAGTAAAGTAGGCCTATTCTATACACCCAACTAACGAAGAGTGGGCTGGCTCAGCCTGTCACATGACCAGCATGACGAGATCAGTCGGGATCAGCCGATTATCGCCGACATTCAGATGGTATTTAAATGACTGGATATATTGTACAATCTCTGATAGAATGCCGTACTTGGGCCAATTTGTTATGGTGTATTGTTTAATATATATTGCTAATCATATCAGATAATTAGTATTGCTCTAAACGTCTCTCTAAGTAGGCTATGGCTTAATAGCGTATAAAGTGAAATGAACGAGTAAACATTTTCAATCTGGATGAAATAAGATTATCTCTCTTTGTCAGATTAGATGCACATCAGTAATTCAGGTGAGACGGTAGAATGGAACATTTTCCGTACAATTTAGGCTGTATACTTACCGCCCGTAGGCTTGTAGTAGAGATAACCCGTGACACTATTCCAGGCAGACATATTGACGGATTTATCCTGTTTTTCACATCAGGTCATAATCAACATGCACAGTTCACTGTCAATAGATAATATCACACTCAGGACAACATTTTTTTTGGCCAGTGCTGGTGATTATAATCCATATTTCATCTGGTAATTGTCACTGGTAAACTTGAAAACACTCATCAAGCGAAAAACAGCTGGATCCTGAAAAAGAAATACTGCTGTAATACATCTGAAGCACGTGATGTACATAAGGCAGAGAAAATAATATGGCCGTCAGCCAGTAAGCCGTTATATTACCCACATCAGACATTCTGAAGACAGGAGCTAATTAAATGATCATCCCTTTTCATGCACATCTAAGCGTGGGGATATCGATGTTGACCAGGTATGCACTTTTCAGAAAAATATTCAGTATTTGATGTTAAAAGAGTTTATAATTTTTGGAAGCGTGGTCAAATTATCATTTTTAAACGACCAAAGTAGAAATATACATTCTTTTAAATAATAACAAATTAGACATGGTAATTAGTCCCCAGATTGTTACATTAACAATACAAAATTAAATAGACTTAAAATTATGTCCTTTTTTTTAATAAGTAACAAGTTTTATAGATTGCAGACCTCTCTATTGAGCTATCATCACGGGATTAACATAGTATAAAGTGATACTTGAAAATAATGATTAACAGCATGGCAAACACCCAGTGAACCGAGTGTTGTTGTGTGTACATATACAGATATATAAGATATATGCTGGTTGCAACTGAAGCTGATGTGAGATGATTATTAACATTAGTGACCTCAGCATGTAATTGTAATTCAGGAGGCTATAGAATAACCGAGGTCATCTCTAATTCATTGACCTTATTATGCACCTATTCCTGAATGTGTTTAATAGACGTATGTTAGCTACGATATATGTAACGTCTCGTGATATAACGATATATGTTTATTTTAAACGAAAAACATAATCAGGTTCATGGCTAATTACATCAATCAATCAATCAATCAATCAATCAATCAATCAATCAATCAATCAATCAATCAATCAATCAATCAATCAATCAATCAATCAATCAATCAATCAATCAATCAATCAATCAATCAATAAATCAATCAATCAATCAATCAATCAATCAATCAATCAATCAATCAATCAATCAATCAATCAATCAATATATATATATAGCGCCTACTAAATCTTCAGAGCCTCACATATTCTCAGCTTGATGGTATGGCACAAGCCAGGCCAAATAGATCAGATTTAAGCAATTTTTGGAATGTTAAAATTGTTTGAGCATTTCTTGTGAGTACAAGTAGAGCATTGCACAGGGTTGGGCCATCCTGTCATTGGCAGGTGTAGCTCCCACTACCCCTGCCAGATATGAGCATGTGTCGACCTATTTAGGACACCACTTCAGGACCTAGAGGACACACGTTTGTGAGATATATATCGCGCGACATCCCTCAAGATCAGACATCAAAGCTAACAGGTGATTGCCTGCAATCGCCCACCAAAATCTGGCGTGAGAAACGCGAGTCAGGTAAAAGTATATGGGAAGCGATGTGGAAACTAGCCCAGCGACATTCCAATGTTGTGACAGCGTCAATGATAATGGCCAAACGTTGAGGCATCACTGTTTCCTCGTCATCTGCAATGTGTGATTTGTACCGCTACAATACAATTATAGTGTGTGTACAACTGGACTATACTGTCAAATATTGATACCTCTGATTAAACATTAAGTTTTAGAGCCTTAAACGTGGGGAATACATCTACTAATATAATAAAAAAAACAGATTAGGCAGTGGCTAAACTCTATTCTTGTGGTTTTGTATCAATATAATCCCCTAATTATCTACTGAACGAAAATGCTAAAATATGTATGCTATGATATACTTGAATTAGAACTGTTTGGTTAACAAATTTATTGCACTAACAACGCTATGTTTTCTACATGTATTAGACATTTACGCAGATTTTGAAATTTAGGGGACATTGTGAAGCTGCGTGGTGAGTGGTGATCAAATAGGTTGAAAAGACCTCATCGCATTCAGGGGTATTATATAGGTGAGAACGAATACTTCTGAAGACTGCAGGATGGTCTGGGTGTGCCATAGGGGAAGCTCCTGTCTTCGTATTTGTGCGAGGAACAGAACGTCATAATGTATTTGAATTTGTGGAGCGCAGATGCTTTGAGCATTTCGGTGTCGGGAGTAAATCGGAGAGGTGTGCAGATTGGTTGCCTTTTAGGATTTTAAAATCATGTGGGCCTATATCGCATAGGCGTATTATAATAGACGGATGCCGAAATGAACGTGGAACTTTAAATGAAGTGAATGTACTTGTTTTAGTAACAGAACTACTGAATCGTGGGGCCTTGGTTTTATGGGATGTTGTGAGTTACAATAATTTAATTTGCTACTGTCCAGTGTCACTGAATTTTGAACGAAAGTTAGGCGTTTCGAATGTGACGGAAATCACGGAAATGATAAAAGATTGATCTACATGTTTGGAAGCTCAGGCTACCGCCAAATACTACAACAAGGTTTTTACCTGATGCAAATGGATTTGTGTCCTGGACGAGACATGCGGAACGGAAGTCAAACTATTTGAAAAATATCCCGTTGAAGTTAGAACCCAACGAGAAGAACCTCTGTTTTGATAGGATTAAGTCACGAGACTCGACATTGAATAACATTTGAAAGCCTGTTTGTTAGTGTAGTGTGTAATACAGTCAAAGGTGTAGAAAACAGTCGACATGATACGACACATACAACTTATAATGTGTCGATTGTGATGTGCATGTATCTCTGATTATCTGAGTTATTGCAAAAAGAAAAGTATAATAGTGAACAAATAGCCTATTTATAGGCTATTTGTTCACTATTGTACTTGTCTCTTTGCAATAAGAAAACACCAATACTGCACAATAGGAACAAGAATTGTGAGTAAAATGGCTGAATGCCACGAAATATAAGTATGATAAGGTTTTAGAGATCTAAAGTGAGAAAGATGCAAAATCCTAATGTAATGTAATGTGCAAAAAACAGCATTGACCCGAAAAACTGAATGCTACACATAACATCATATGTATTCATATAAGAATTGTGAATAACTATAGCCTATATGATACATTACCTTTCTGACGAGATGATAAGAAAAATAGAGTTCGGAAAATATATGATAGGTTATAAAGATATGAAACAACTTAAGAGAAACTGATTATTCGATCTCGATCCTTTGGGCTTAAAGGAGGTCGGTCGTCATAAACATTGTGGACCCAAACGCATGCGCAACGTCCACAGTAGTGGAGTCCACCGCAATGCAAATATTATGGTTCAGTGAAGCAAAACGACTGATTTAAGTTTTATACTATTGTATGCAAAATGTTCACATACATAAAGTAACATCCACCTGGCGTATTGTGAGACAGTGTTATACACATAGATCTGCTATTATATGTATATGTCAATCAATAAAGTATAACGTACAGCTGTTATTGCATGATAGTTACAGATGCACATGACACCCCTATAGATGCCAGCCATGTTTAATACATACAAGCCTGTATCGATAACTATGCAAATGGGGTTATATTAAATGTTTATGGTATAGTCACGGTTCGTTGGGAAAATTTAGATAGGTTTTATTCGGAAAACGTAACTTATTATCATAAGTGAGTATAGGCCTTAAATTTACAATGGTCATTATTAAGTTTGAAACGCCAACCCTGTTGACATATTTACCACCTACCTTGTTCAAAGTTTTGCGATATCTATCCAAGGGTCCTGACAGCCGTCATCCCATCAGTCTGTTATTGAAAAATGATAGGGGATAGCTGACATATTGACGGCAAGTGTTGCAAAAAAGAAAGATTTTGATATCACGGCCACGTCTCTTCGTCTCTCATAAACCTCAATTTTTGGTCAATGCGTGGTAAAGAGTAGGCCTAATTGATTTGCAAATTATCGGCCTCTGCATCAGAACGGAGGTTTGTGCAGCTGAACAAGCAGCCAGCATGCTGTGTTATCGATTGTTGTGTAGCCTACCGTCTAATAAAGAACACCAGTGGTATGGTATCTATTTATAATAAAGCCAAGGTTATAATATATAGATCTATAGTCACCTTCCGTCCCATATGCTGCACACCAACAACTCTTTTTAACCCTTTAACCGCCAAATTATTCAATCTGAATTTTCACCCACTTGAAGTTGTGTCTCGCTGACGCAATCCACAACTTTAAGTGAGTGAAAATTATTCAGATTTGACAAAATGGAAGGCAACTGTTTTCAAATATAGCTGATTGATGTCACATTTTATCTTTAACATATTTAAAATGTGGTACTTAATGTGCTAATAAAAAATGAAAACACGAATATATGTGGCACCGGCGGTTAAAGGGTTAAACGATGATCACATACAAATCAAATTGGTATGTCGTTTAATAAAACTTGGACCTAACCAGCGCTAACTGTTACTAAGTTTCAGTTTCAACTATAGGCATACCCCATTCATGTTGCATCCTTAATATTGTATTGTAAATCATAATATGAAATAGTGAATAACGGTACTGCTCTCTGTATTTTTATATAACTTGTCAACATTTAGAAGCCATTATAAGCCTCCTCATTTCCTGGGCGGGGGCCCTAGGGTAGTGGTTAGCACCGCTGCCTTTCACGCCAGAGTTCGGGGTTCGGTTCGCGGTCTCGGCAGTTTGAAAGAAACAAAAAATGTTTCTTCCCCATCCACGTGTGAAAGTCACAAAGGTGGTCTAAGGCCCGATTCATTTCATTTTTCCTCATTTCCTGCATCGTCTAAAGCACGTAGCAGGAGCTCCGACCGGCCGCTCTGACGTCAGGCTTATTCTTGTGTGGTCGCCACTACTGACATAGGCCAGCCTACTATGGAGACAAACTTCGACAACTGTGCTTAACAGTTGTTTAAAACATCACCACGTCCTGGTTTTACGACATCTGAAAATCAATTTGTAACGTTTAATTGGCACAAATGTATTTTATGGTATACATATAAATTCAGATGAAGCTTCGTAACCAAGATATTCACCAAGGTGTCGGCACATAAAAAATTCCATTCGATAGTCACTTATTTAGCCAAACATGAGGTCTAGTGATTTCAAACTCAGAGTACATACACAAATGGTATAAGGCCTTCATTAAAATCCCCAGCAACCAGGGAATTTATGTAGAATGTAATTGTTGAACCACACTTGATCGATATTTTTTCAATATATTGTTCAACTCTAAAACTGTAATTTATGTTTTATTTTGCACACATTGTTCCCGTGATGTAAAAATACAAAACGGCAAATATTGAAGATATTGTGCTGAAGACTACCATTGCATGTAAGTTATTGTTTGCATTCAGTGATTAATTGTCCTCTTTTAGGGTGGGGGTGAGTGGAGAAAGTTTGGATGAGAATGACGAGAATGAAGAATATTTTTCAAAACGAAGAAAACTGTAGTCATATTGGATATGTGGGTGAAATATAGCTAAGTCATTAGAAGAAATCAACCAGAAAGGAGACGTTACACATTGCATTTGCGTAAAATTTGAAATTGGATAAAATATGCTTTTATATAAATAAATGAAAACTGCGGCCATCTTGGGTTTGTGAGTGAATGTAGGTCAAATCACATATACAAAAACAAGGAATTAATGAATTTTATCGACACCAAATCATCTAGAAACCATAAGTTACACATATCTAGGTCTAAGGTGGTAAAGACATTATTTTCCCTTAATTTAAAAACGGTGGCCAACTTAGATTTGGGGGTGAAATATGGGTTAAATTATCTCAAGACCAAAGAAATGAGCTTCTCGACTAAAAATCACCTAGAAAACATAGATTATACAAATATTGAGCAAAAATTTCCAATTTGTTTAAATATTTACTTGGTGACCTTACGGATGAAATGAAATGAAAAACTTCTAATGCGCCTAAATCCTCGGTCTCCGAGCTAAGAGGCGCTGCAAATCCGAATCAGGCTCGATTATCATTGTCCGTTTGACGTTCCAATTCGTAGATCCAGCATGCCGGGGCACAGAGGATTTAGGATGACCGAAATATGAAATCTTCAATTTTTTCCGAAATGACTGTGCAGATTTAGATTTTTTATTCTCAAGAGGGATACAATTCTAGAGCTGGTGAGCCGCAACCGAAAAAGCCCTTTCGCCCATCTTTGAACTCACTCTGGGAACAACCAGTTGATCATCATCTGAGGAGCGGAGATTACGGGTTCTGTCTAAAGGCTTGAGCAGATAATGTAGATATACTGGCTGACATGAATGTATTACTTTATATGTGAGGGTGCATATTTTGTGTTTTGTTCTGAATTGAACAGGGAGCCAGTGTAGGGATTTTAACAAAGGTGTAACACTGCAGAATCGTGGAGAACGGGTCACAACCCTGGCCAAGCAGTTCTGAACACTCTGCACCTTGTTTATTTCGCGATTTGGAATGTTATAGAGGATAGAATTACAATAGTCTAGCTTGCTCGAAACAAGTGTAGTTGCTATTGTCTTAGTCACTGCTACTGTTAAACATCTGCACAAGCGACGCAAATCACGTATATGATAGTAGCATGATCGACAGACTTTTGATATATGTGTCTTAAAATTGAAATCCTTGTCAAATTCTACCCGAATCAGTTGGTGTTACATCCTGATCAAGTAATTTTGCAGGGAAATATTTCTAAAATTTGTCTCGTTGTGCTTTAATGCCGATTAGTATAAATTCTGTCTTGTCAGGATTCAATTTGAGTTTGCTAGCTATCATCCAGTCGGAGACGTCTTGCAAGCACTGCTGGACCAGCGACAGTGACATCTCAGGATCTGTTTTGGAAAGAAAAAGATAAATCTGTGTGTCATCAGCGTACACATGGTGGCAGATGTTATGCCTACTGATCACACTACTCAGGGGCGTTGTATATAGAGTCAATAGGAGTGGTCCCAGGACAGAGCCCTGGGGGACACCATAATCCGTCTTGAACGGTTCCTCAAGTTTATCCAGAACCTGATTTGAATGGACAGGTAGGAATGGACCCAATTTAGAGCTGTTCCAGAAATACCATACCAGCCGGACAAGAGCTAAATGATGCTGCTATGGTCCAAGGTGTCAAAGGCTGCGGAAAGGTCCAGCAAGACCAATGCTGTGGTCTTGCCACTGTCCATGTTCATACAGATGTCGTTGTGAATTTTTAGCAAGGCTGTTTCTGTAGAATGAAGATGTTTATATGTTCATTGATTGGGGTTTGATAGGTTCTTTTTGTCTAGGTGGGACCGGATACAATTTGAAATTATTTTTTCAATTATTTTAGGTTCGAAACTGGTCTATAGTTTTTCATGTCATCCTTGCATGGTCTAGAAAGGTGACCGGAGCCCCATGTAGATATATTCAAGGATACTAGCATGGCGGTGAGGGGGAGCGAAATAAAATAAAGTATCAGTTTGCCTTCAGACTATAATCCCCATGACAATAGATTATGATCAGGTATTGTGCGTGTAGGGTCCAACCCTCTAATGCCTGGAAAAGATCCATAGAACGCTGTAGCTTACATGAAATTCTTGTATATTAGGCCTATTTAATCGTTCATACGTGATGATACAATAATCCACAACAGATACATTGGGACATGTGTAAGTCATTTTGAGCTGAATTACGGCCATTAACAATACAACAGTTACAGCTCACTGATTTTAAAATCTCACAAAATGAGTCACCATAATTATTTACAGACCGGTCAATGACCTCATATTGTAGTAGCCTATGCTGTTGGTGAATAAAACTGGCTACGTGACATGGTGGTATATCTTCATATTTTGTGTTAGTTAGTCATAAAAACCAAGAGGCCTACAACCAAGGGGTGGATCCAGAAAAAAATCTGACAGGGTTCCAACTTTTAACCATTAACCATTATGAATGTATATGGTAATTTTCGGTTTTTAAATATTCGTGAATTTCTTATTTTGGGACTTTTCTTAAAGTTTACAATTCTCATTATTCAAAAAAAATCTGCCGAATTTAGGCTTAACTGATATAGTCACTGGGTTGTGGAATGACACCTTTCAATGGCGCTTGTATTGTAATGTTTTACCTTTCACGGCTGAATAACTTATTCAGCCATCATCCATCGTTTTATAGGCGTAGCCCACTTCACCCTTACGTAATACCAATTACGGGAATAACTATTCACGACACGTGCCGACATTTGCAGAGGGCCTTTACTTAAACATTGGTTCAATGCTGGGTCAGCGCCGGGGATACCTGGCCAGCATTAATTCAGCGCTGGTCTAACATCCAGTGTTAGGTGGGCGGTTGCAATGGAATCTCAAGCTGGTATTGTTATACACACACATTACTGTAATGCAGGCTGACTAGAAAAAGCGCTCTAATCACTGACAGATAGGATAAATAATATACAAATAAATTATTGATGATGTACTTTATCTCGAGTTATTTTTATTCACGCCCACGCACTATCGGTTAATATATAAAAAATACATTGTTGTTGAGTCTTTATAGAGACTGTAGTTAAAACTCACTGTAGTCATTTACGATTATAGGTAGCGCTATATAATAATAATAATTTTATTAATGACTCTTAAATTCTCTAATTTCTTCGCATCGCGAAAATTAAAACTTCGCGAAAAATATCAGATCTATATCAGTACAAAAAGGATAAAAAATACAAAAATAAGTGACTCAAAAGTTTAACAGAACAAACTTAGTACAATGTCAATGTGTAAAGCACCTTCAAAGCTAGGAGTATTTAAATTTATTGAAGTCTTTGGAAAACAAAGGGTGGTGTGAGTGTTATGCAATAGTCGGTCCCTAAGGAGGCACATGTAAGTCTATACTGCCGTGCAAAACCAATACGCAGTATCTACTTACGTTACAAGTGAGCAGATACTGCCTGTTGGCTTTGTAGAGTGTGACTGTTAATTACACCTGCTGTCGGTATTACCCCCACTCTTCCACACCTCTTAGTGCCAGAGACCAACAAAAAAAAATCTAGGCTATCAGTTTTGTTTTGGAACTCTGTCATCAAAACGGTGATCACTGGTGACAGGGTTCCAATCTCCCAAAAAATAAATTTATTTACCAGTTTTTAGATCTTAAACACTGTAATTTGATAGATTTGAAAACGCTGACAGGGTTCTGGAACCCTGTCAACCCGGTCTAAATCCGCCCCTGCAACCATACAGGCTACATTTTATTAGCAGCTGCTTGCTGAGCTATAATAATTATTGTCTCGTGGGAGAGCTTGAGAAAGTCATATCACTTGGATTTTCAGTGTAGTGTGACATAGTACAGTAAACGCATTAATATAGTAGAGACATTATAATAACCCCAGGGGCGAAATCCCGCAACAGTCACTATACTACATGTTGTCATGAAGAGACGTGTTCTGTTCTGTTATACTGACAGCCATATGTCGATAATAATTATGTAGTAACACATGCAAACCTACATTGTTATTATTTCTAGTTATTGCAAATATGAAAATTGGAAAGTTATGTTTTCCCTGGTAGCATTTTATTCCATTAAATAAATCACAAAATATATAAAGAGAACGGTATAATTGAGTTTCACAAAAAATCTTGAAATATTGATAGGGTTCGTGTGAAAGTGGTTTAGAAGATGGTCAGTGACGGTCATTTTAAATTTGAGTTTTGCTTTCGTGAGGCGTAAAATTCAATGTAAAACCTTATTATGTTTTTAATGGTTTTAATATTTGGCCTACTCAGAATCATGGATGACCATTTCCAGCACACATTTTTTTTAATTTAACGGCCCCTATAGTAGCCACACGAGCGTCTAAGGGTTAAGTAAATTATATTCTTGAGCTAAAAGTGTTACATATTCTTCACCGCCTTAGGAAAATTATTTGAAATTGTTTTAGAAAACCGCTTGACGTACAAAAACGAAGTGTGTTGTGATAATGACCAGTTCCAGGCTGGTTTCAAGGCAAATTGTAGAACATCAGACAACATTTTTATTCTTTATTCACTCGTAGAGCATTCCAAAAAGTATAAAAAACCACTTTATGTATGCTATATAGATCTGACAAAGGCATTTGACTATATTGACAGATCGGCACTGTTTCACAAGCTAGCCAAAAGAAATATTAATGGGAAGTTTTTTAATATAATAAAAAATATGTACTCGAAATCAAAAATGAGAATTGCGTGGAATAAAAAAATTACACTACCGTTTGAAAGTACATATGGTGTATTACAAGGAGGTGTTCTAAGCCCTAGGCTATTTAATGAATTTTTAAGTGACCTAAATGAGTATTTAGATCCACAGTGTGGTGTAAAAATCGACAGAGAAATAATAATGTATTTATTATTTGCAGACGATTTAATTTTTTTCTCACAATCTGCAATTGGTCTACGAAAGCAACTAAATTGTTTCTATCTTTACTGTAAACCATGGCACTTGATTGTCAGCTTGCCAAAAACCAATGTAGTAATTTATAACCCTTCAGCTGCAAAAGCAAATTGTTCATTTACCTATGGGGATCAAAACATCAAAATCATAGAAAAATATAAATACCTTGGATTGTGGTGCTCTAATAATAAGAACATGTTTGCCTCAAATTACGAATATCTTGCTGATAAAGCATCAAAATCAATCTTCGCCATACGACATTACAGTTCTGCTAGTGTCGGTAAATTGCCACCTAAAATTTCATTAAAAACGTTAAATGTTCAAATATTGCCGATTTTAATGTACTGCAGCGAGCTTATGTATAACGGTAAAGAAACAAAAGCCAGGTGTCTATGGGGGAAACAGGTCAATTTCCCATTTTTATACTTCAAAAAATAATGACTTTAAAATATTGGTGTCACATACTGAGCTCTTCGTCCCGTAGCCCATTGAGGCATTGTTATAAATCTTTAATTCATTTCGATCGATCAGGCAAAGTTAACTGGGTAACTCATGTCAAACAGCTTTTATGTAGCATTGGTCTTCAAGATACTTGGCGGGAAAAACGCATAGAAAACAGCAAACGTTTTATGAAAGATATTGAAATTACCATTAAAAATGATTACATAAACATCTGGCGTCAAGCAACAACCAGCGCCCCCAAGTTACGTACTTATATTACTTTTAAAAAATCATTTAATATCGAACATTATTTATTATTTTTGACTAATATTAAAGACATAACAGCTATGGCTAAGTTACGTTTATCGTCACATTGTTTATGAATTGAAACAGGGAGACATGAAAATCTACCAATAAAAGATAGAATTTGTTTAAGATGTGAGTCAGAAATTGATGATGAAGTTCACCTTTTAATAACGTGCCCATATTTTAATACAGAAAGAACTTTATTTTTTAGTAATAATAATTTGTTTATTTCTAATTTCCATGGTGAAACTGCTGAAAATTTTTTTATACTGTTGTTAAACAGTAACAATTTTACTGTACTAAACATGTTAGCAAAATATATCAAGTTGTGTTTTAAAAAAATTACCTAACCTTTTTATAATAATAATTATTATAATAGTTGTATTTTCTCTATTTGCTTGTTTACCAGTATTTTAAAATTATTTTAATGTTTTATAGTTGTTATTAATTATTGGTCGTGATAATAGTTGTACGGTCAGAACAATTATTGCTTTTATCGCCTTATTTATCTGTATTTTAAAATTATTTTGCTGCTTTATATTTGTTATTAATTATTTGTGGATTTTATTTTACAATAAGAATCACCATTGTTTTTATCGGCTTGTTTATTTGTATTTTAAAATAATGTTATTGTTTTATATTATAGAATTATATTATATTGTATGTTTTTCTATGACAAATAAGTCCATGGGGACTTTTTACGTCAATAAAAATTCTGTCTGTCTGTCTGTCTGTCTGTCTGTCGTTGTCTGAGAGTGCTCTAATTGGATTCACTGACGAGTTCAAATGGTGTATTACAAAAGAGAATTGGAATAAAAAGGACCAATTTACACCATTTCTCAAATAAGATTAGGCCTATCCACTGGCGGCAATCTTCGACACCATTCTAACGTGCGTCTCATCACACATTATACCCCTCCACAGTGTTTACTCAGCGAATAATGTCGATCCACCTACTTTAATATAAGTCTGAACATCACAATATATTATTTTGAGATTATTTTGATGATACAGCGTTTAAAGGTATGCGTTTCGTAAAGATTTTGTCGCCATTTTATTGGTAATTTCGGTGGCCATCTTGAATTATATGCATATATATATAGACCCTATCCTATGATATAAATTTGATCTTAAAGTATAAGGATACTAGTGTACAGACCGTGGATAAAGTGATAGGCCTATATATTTAGGAATGGTTTTCGTTCCTAGTGAAATCTTTTCAACAGCACAACGTCGACAAACGCAATTCTCGTATTTCTTATTTTTGACATGGTTGTCATAATTAAGAAATCAGGCATTTCGTCTCTATATCTAGCCTAACTGCGCAGCACAAAAATTAAAACAAGTTTTGTAGTTCTAGTCTATGAACATGTTTACATTGTATGGCCATATTAAGGAGCCAAAATAAAATCACCGATTTTTTTATGATTTTAGTCTGAGCTAGTCCCTTTAAAGGGTTAATAACCGAAAAGCGATGAGTAAATTGCTACTCAGTGACCATAAGCAGGTAGGCCTACAAGTTGGCAGACACTCTAAAACAACGACTGTGGCCAGGGTATGTCAGTTTTGACAGCTAGGCTTAGAAAATGAAGTACATTAATTTACCTGCTATATAATAAACTCCGATTAAACCCTTTTAATAAATTAACCTTCAAAATATCTTATTGTGATGTTTTAAACAACAAAGACAAACTGATTCCAACCACGTGGCGATGTTCGTTACATCTCTGGTTTTGGTGCGGGAAACAAAATGATAGACCCTATGTTACCCTGGCAATGCCTTTCAATTTTATTTTAAGTATATACCCAGTGTTTCTTATGGCAATGCCAGTTAACATGATTTTAGTTATGTATGTCATACTATGTATATTGTCATGATTTTAACAAATTAACAATGTTGTATATACATGTACATATCTCTCTCTTATTTCTATGACAAATAAGTCTGGATTGACTTTCTTTCTGTCAATAAAATATCTGTCTGTCTGTCTGTCTGTCTGTCTGTCTGTCTGTCTGTCTGTCTGTCTGTCTGTCTGTCTGTCTGTCTGTCTGTCTGTCTGTCTGTCTGTCTGTCTGTCTGTCTGTCTGTCTGTCTGTTACAGCCTTTGTACATAATGCATTTTACCTTCGATTATTTCGCATTTCATGAACTTGTATACTATTTTATTGTGAAGAACTATTTATTATTTTAAATGTCCACACACAAATGCACTTTTTATGTATTTGAATTATCTTTGATACTTTAATGGACGGAAATTGATAAGAGAGAGAGAGAGAGAAGTAATAAATGTGTTGTATCGTATTGTATTTTATTGGTTTGTAATAGTCAATGCGCGCCTTGATTTAACAACTGCTTACACATCAATCAGGCGTGACTGCTATTAGAACCACCCCCACCACACCTTCTAGCGCCAACGATTCTAAAAGGCTTCCCTGACCTTTTAAAGATTGAGTTAACAAAAAAAGAAAAAATACCGATTTTTAGGTCTGAAACCCAGTAATCCGACCAATTTGAAAACGCTTACTACCCTGTCAACGCGGTCTTAATCCGTCCCTGTTAAACTGGTTAACAAATGTGAGTAATTTTTTTTAAATGTTGCGTTTTGAGGGTTATTAGGTGATCTCAAACTTGTCAGTGGACAGACATGTGCAATTTGATCCCAATAAAAGATTGAAAATTTACCGTTAAATCTGTGTGATTAAATTTGGAAAAGACAGGGACGGGTGTTTCAATACCGTTGGGAGATTATAGTTTCAACTTAAAATAATCACATGTGCATTATTTATATCATTTGCCAGCATATATTTCGTGATATGTCCGTCGTAGTTGCCTTCATACCATGGTATACGCTCTCTTATACTACCATGCCTACTCTGTAAATAGTTACAAAGTGTAAAGTATATCCAAATTATGTAGAGTATGCCGAATGTTATCTGTTCCTGAATAGCAATTATGTTAAACATCCTTCTTTTTTCTTAAGTTATGATTACAAATATGACCTTGTAAATTAAAAATTGTAAGCGGGCGGTTAGAATTTCAATCCATCCCGTGTGTGTAATATCTATGTAATTCTCATTGTGTATTTCTTATTAGAACTACCCTAGTATGAAGCCTTGTTGAATCCACGTTCGAAAATTAACAAATATCTAACGTTAATAATCACAACATATTGTTTTATAATTTTAAATAACTTACAAATTAAAATACCGTGGTTTAACAGACAAAAAGCTTTGGGTAGATCTTTGGATAGGTATTGTTAAAGGTGACTGCTAAAATAAAAATATTATTTAGAACAAAATAGGCAATCTTTCTTTCTATTATATGTGTCCTTGATATACTCCTATTTTAACCAAATCTAGAGACAATCAGTTAGTGTTGAATTACATACATAATTTTGGTTAAATGTAATCGTGACTTACCGATAAATCACCTTATAAATAGTCCAGTAATGTTACAGTGATTTATTTATCGTCCAAAATCAAAATGAGGATGTGTCTTAGAATGCTTGTGGGCATCATATTGGTCAAAGTGTCTGTGGATACAATGTACCTAACATCCACTTCTAATAAACACCATGCAGCTCAGTTGGTGACTCTTTTTAAACACCTACAGCTGTGTGCTGATCATGACAATCATATGTCTATGAGGGAAGAGTGGTCAGATAGATTCACATGTACTGTAAACCAGCTATCTCATTGTCTGTGGAGGCCAGGTGTGCGTGCTCAGCTTACTCGGCCAAACAGTACTGTATATTGTGGAATCATCTCTTCCTTACGTGATGGATGGACTCTATCTCCAAAAAGAATAATCACCATAAAGGTGGCCAGAAATTTCATAATCAATTTTAATTTTCTAATTTTTAAATTTCAGTGGTTGAATTTTATTTGCGCAGCTCATGGGATAACTGTGGTTGAGCTCTCTGGACGCAGCAGAAATGTATATTGTGGTAATCGATCACCATGGACTTTTGTGACTAAAGCACATCAAGCTATTGTAGAAATAGCAACACTGCCAAACATGAAGTTTGCATTTAGCATTTCATATTTTCACTGTAAACTACAATGGTTTGGTGCAATATATTTGATACATATTGGTGTAAAGAAGATATCTGATATACATGGTGAATTTATTGACCTGAGTGACCTAATCACAGGATATGATTACTACCTTCTAGTAGATCCATGGCAACGGATGCGGATTGCCCTATTATATGATATAAATTCAACCGTTAATGCTAGTTTTATATATTACGACGGCCCAGGTGACAAATCTGATATTGCTTACAAAACAATCAACCGGAAACTGTATGGCATCCGTCCAGTATTGACGACATCTTATCGTGCAATGATACGAACAAATCTGCCAATCAAGGTTACAATAAAGATTGCTCTATTTGACAATGCTCATATTCCGTGTGATGTCAAAGGTGCTTATCACATTATATCTCTGACATCTGCAGTGAGCCGAAACATCGCATGCATGTATTCTGTGGATTTCATAAAAATGTTTAATACAAAAGGCTTACATAAGCTAGACATGTATCCACTATTGCACATCAAAGACTTTATCTTCCATGGACCTTCAGTCATGGCAGGTGAATCTGAGCATAATTGTCAGTATGGTGGTCTATTTATATGGCATCATATTAACAAAAAAAGTACGTACATTTGTGAAAAATTACAGAATTACTACGTTTACAGTGATGTTTCGTTCCTTGTAATATTTCTCGTATGGTACCCTGAGTATTCACAATATCTGCTGAATGCACAGCTCAGAAAAGATAAGTGTATCACTAGGTATACAGCTCCAAACAGATTGTCCCCTTTCACTGTTACTGTGGAGAACACGTTGATAATCTCTGATTCACTACCTTGTGAAATGATAATTTGCACCCCTTTACAGTTCCGAATAAAAAGAAAGTATTGTACTATTAACATTTCTTCTCAAGGATCAATTGGTCCAGCACATATAATAGTGAGACCATCTAATGTTTTGCACACATGTTCTTATTTTGAAACTGATACACGCAATTTCTTTATTTACGCTGAAATGACAGAAAACTGGCCTTTTGGTAAACCTAGGGACGTATCTATAATAAAAAGTTCACTGGAAGAATATTATAAGTTTTATTCTCATTTAAATCGAATACAAATTAGTCTCCCCTACATATGTCCTAAGCATGGTTCTTTGAAGCAAATGTCAGTGAAAGTGCAAATAGCTATGTGCAAAGCTACACCAGAGGGTTTAATACGTACAGTATTATTCGATATACATCCGTTATCTTCTGAATGTGGTAATGTCATAAGACGAGTGACGTTTTATTTCAAAACTGACCCCCATTTCTTTACGACTTCAAAACGATTGACAGTCATACAGAAGGAAGGAAACAAGAAGTATGATGGGGTTTACATCAAGGTAGTTTACGAAGATTGTCCTGAAGAATGTAAAATATTCACGTATACCTTAACAATTTTACAGAAATGGCGTGGTCGTATTTACCAGTACACAAAGCCAGTCGGCACAGAAACGTTCACCGGGCATTTCTATCAAGGATTGAAGTTGACCATCACACGTCCACGTGATATGTGTGGTAAATATTCACACTGCGAAATTAGCTATTTTTCAACCAAATCCGTACAGAATGCTGAGATGACGTCTAATGCAAGTGTAACTGAGCTATATGGACGGCTGCTGTATTTTCAGTCCAAAAGGTAGGCTACAGTATCGCTCTAACTCGTGTTGCTTCATAATAAGTAGTGAATAAAGTGTTGATTAAATTGCATTACATGGGTTTTTGACTATTTACAGACAATCGACCTGGGAAGAAGCGCAGCAGCATTGTGAATCACAGGGGTTGTCCCTACTACAAATCAATCATGTCAGAAAGACTAATGTTCGTATTTGGGAATTTATTTTCAAGACAGCTTCTGACTTTGGGGATGTAATGCATATTGGTTTAAAGAGAAACAGCAAGGTGAGAGTTTATCAAAGATACCCTACATTTATTTGTTGAACGTTTTGTTTTCGATCTTATTAAATATTATTATAATTTAAAGATTGAATTGGGAAAAATGAGGTTTGAGTAGCCAGCATAAGTGATTATCAAATAGAAAAACAATATATAATATCCTTTTTTTTTTTACAAATTAGGTTTTTATAAAATATGTCATGTTCGGTTGTGATTCAGGGCAGAGAACAAGACACATTGAACCAATATTGACCTAATGTTAGCACATTGTTTGCGACGTGGATCCAACATTAAACCACATGGGTCAAGACTTTGATAACATGATCTAACGTCCGCAGCATTTATTGGCCATTAATTTTCTTTTTTTTGCAACACAGGGTAATTTTACAAACTGGATTGACGGCTCTCCCGTATTAAATCCTAACTGGTACCAACGGGGAGATGATGTGCGTCAAGATGCTGTTGTTTATACCATTAACAACATCACTTTCAACATATCGAATGAGGAAATGCTGAATATATCTTCAGTTGATACTAAGCAGCCCGAGTATAATTTAGCCAGGAATTGTACAGCAGCCCTTGGCTACCTCTTTGATGTACACCGCACATGGTTTGTTATCCCTTGTTCTAAGACATTCACAGCCACATATTTTTGTCAAAGTGAGTTATTACTCCCAGATTTTAATTTTCGTTCAGAATTAAATCCTCTTAATTCTATATGCGGTGAAGGCTGGTTGATGCTAGCCGACAGACCAATGTGTTATTTACTTCTAAAACCTGACAAAGCGATCTCATTTGATGAAGGTGATCGTGAATGTTCATCACGAAACGCGTCTATTTACAAGGTGACTCTCTCTCCAGAACCTGACATAGATGACACCTGGTTAAAAACATGGTTTCAAATAGAATATGAAAAAGTATTATTAAAATCTATTCCAAAAGTCTATAGCAAAAATAATCTCTTGCGTAAATTGACTTTTGGAACATTACTAGACAATAGAAAAATTGAAAACAACCTAGGGCAGTCTGCAGGAATGCATCAAATGCTGGCGGGGGTGACGGATAAATGTGGGATAATTGAATCTATCCCTAATCAGGGTATGATGAAAATTGGAAACAGACGACTGCACTCACGCTGGTTCTATAAAAATCGTCCGTGTTCAAAGCTTTATAACATCAGTGTGCTAGTATGTGAAAAAGAAAGCCACGTGTACTCATATGTATGCTCGTCTGTTCAGTTTAGATGTATGGACGGTACATGCGTTCTGCTAGTTTACAGATGCGATGGCTTAGCTGATTGTTTTGATGCCAGTGATGAGCTGGCCTGTTCTTATGACAATACAGACAATTTAATATCACCTATCGATGGGTTGTCATATAATCTAGAATGTCTACTTTATCTTAATTGCAAAGGAACCCGATTCAGTATGTTTTCAATACATGCTGTTTGTGATGGTATTTATACACAACAGTTGCGAACCGAACATGAATTGTGCAGAACAAATCATCTAAACCATTTATACTCACCAATCATGACTGGAAGAGAAGAAAAAGAGATATATGATAAAGGAGTAGAAAAGAGAACCATTGATCTCAGAGAAGTTTTCTACATATTTATGAAGGAAATGTCGGGTTCGCTGCACAAAAATGATAGCTATAGTTCACAGAACTGGATAAACTCTAATGAGACTCTGAAGATCACACAATATTTAACGGAGTGCCAGCAAAATGGTGAACAGAGAAGTATTGCTAAAATGTGTAAAATAAGTGCACATATTCCTGCATGTCGCTTTGATCTAGCGTCTTCTATATGTATGCTGATCTGGTGTCCTGGAATGTTTAAATGTCATTATTCATATTGTTTACCCATGTCATTAGTTTGTGATGGTCACTATGATTGTGCTGACGGAGAAGATGAATTATTCTGTTCTAACTTACTTTGTCCAGGCTTACTTAAATGTCGAGGTGAGAATAAATGTGTTAGTTTTGATGAGTTATGTGACGGACAAGTGAATTGCAGGTTTACATTCGATGATGAAATAACGTGTAGGAAGTGCCCACCTGGGTGTATATGTTTCTATTATCTGATGTCATGTGAAGTAACAGGTACTTTTAAAGACATATTAAGTACCAGATCCTACCTGAAAGGTCTAGTCGTCAAAGGTGGTCTCATTAATATCACGTCACAGGAAATTGTATTTTATAGTGAATTGATTTATATAAATATATCATTCTGTGGTCTCGAGAATGTTCTTGTTGTGAGAACATTCAAGGTGAATCCACCACGTATACTTTTTGTTGACTTCAACCACAATAGCTTGAGTCAAGTTAAATTCCTTTCATCCGAGTTATTTTCATGTGTAGTGTATGTTGATTTAAGTCACAATATGATTTACTTGATCAGTAGTAAATCCATACAGATGAAGTATCTGGAAGTACTAAAAATAGGCGACAACCCATTGCAAGGAATATTTATGATGCTTAGAAACACCATGCATCTACGTATAATTGATATATCGCATGTCCATTACACTGACAAACTAGACATATATCTTTCTACGTTTCATCATAAATTTATTGAAATTCATGTCACTGATCCCACTCTATGTTGTGTATGGAACTCCAGGTGTAAGATAGTGGATGGTGAAGCAGCTGAGTATATGTGTAACCAGCTGATCAAAAAACTAGTAGCAAAATGGATTTTCTATATCTTGACAATCATAGCTTTTATCACATGCAATGCAGGATTCTTTATTATTTTGCTACGCTTTTCATCAAATAATAAAAATATAAAATATTACAAAATAACTATTATTAATCAGTCACTTACTGAGTTATCCTGGACCACATACTTCATCTGTATATTTTTCATAGACGCTTTAAACATTAATGTCATTTTCTGGATAAGAAGTGTTTTATGTCTTATAATTAATGCACAATTTTACTTAGCTCTTTCAAACTGTATTATATTCAAAGCGTTTTCTGCAATCATGATTTCATTAAAAATCAAATTTCCTTTTAAGCATCAGTGTAGATGGTTTCGCTTTATCTATCTGTCTGTAATTTTCGTATGGATCTTTGGTGCATTGCTTTATTCAGCCAACATTGGCTTGTCGTTCTATTTTCAAGGCCAATTTCCAATTTTAGACATATTTTGTAGATTTGGCGAATGCAATAAAAAATTGAGAACACCATCGATATATTTCTTTATCATATGTATAGA
This sequence comes from Flabesymbios commensalis, assembly GCA_964017125.1. Taxonomy (NCBI): domain Eukaryota; kingdom Metazoa; phylum Annelida; class Polychaeta; order Terebellida; family Flabelligeridae; genus Flabesymbios; species Flabesymbios commensalis. Next base: position 16,473,036 of record OZ024905.1, read on the forward strand.
CGTTGTTTTCTCATTTTTATTTTTCGGCTATGGCATACAAGCGTACATTGCACTGAAGGCAAATAACACAAACAAAGAAACCACAAAACAACGTGGAAGGTTTTTTGCTGTGTTGATAATCATTAAAATGGGACGAGTATTTGTGATTGAGCTGTTTTGTAAACTTGTACTATACATTTTAATTTTCGCCAAAAAAACCAGCACACCAATGAATGAATACTACTGTTTTTTATTTGTTCTATTTACCTTGCCGATTGATGTTATATTATCTAATGTGATAGGACTTATGCAGAAATAGTTGTATATATATATATATAACATAGTATAACTGTTTAACTGTATATTTCAAGAAATAAATGATCGGCAGCATATTAGATCACCACCGGTTGAGAAGCCCAGCAAACACTAAACATTTTTATAAAATTAATTTAGTGCAACGTCGGCCCAACGTCTTCGACGTTGTACCAACATTGTACAAATGTTATGCAAATGTTTTGTGTTTGCTGGGAGTGCATTCACAAAGTTTCGTTGAGATATTGCACCCAACAATATGAAACTGGGATGATGTCAAGGTATACCTGCAAATGAGCGTGTTTTGCCATTTCTACTCAGATGTGGTAGAAGATGAAATACATGTTCTTCTTCAGTGTTCAGGGGCAGATCCAGATTCAAGGGGGGGGGGGGGGCGATGTAAATTTGTTGGGCCTCCAGATTTTTTTTTAGAATTCAAGTGTAAAAAAGTAATTTTCGTCTTCTCAGCTGATAAATGAGAGTTTGGTGATCCACACAAAAACATTTTGAGTGTCAAATATGGATTTTAGAGCGACTTTTGGACAATTTAGTTTCTAGCATGACCACTGTGGATCGGCTACTGTTGCCCAATGCACAATAGTTGTTAGACATGCTGTGAATATTATCAATAATTTTATGTCACTGAATGATTCAGAGAAACTTTATTTTCAGCAGATGTAATAATATGGGCCAGAGTTTTGTAAATTTCAATTTTTCAAACAAGAAAATGAAGAAAATGGAATTATCAGTGATGTAGCTGTTATGCATATCATCTAATATAATGGGCTTTACCAAAACATATAAAAATTTAGCATTGCAGCTGCGTTGTGTCACATTTTTTTACTTTTCTGAATGAAGGCACTGTTTTTCATATGTATTATCCTTTGCGAAGAGATTGTGCTTTAGAAACAATGGCCACCAAAAATTATACTGGATCCGAAATAACCCATTATCTTAATGAATTTGCCAAATACAAATACCAGAAAATGGGAATCCACCATTTATTTCAGGTAAATCAATGATAGAGGTAGGCCTACTAAAAATGGAGTAAATATTCTTTGTGAATCATGTCCATAAAGTCGGTATACAGTATAATCAAACCAAAATAATTCACTTTGTTCGATGAGTTTAAACATAAACCTCTAGATATGGACAACCAACAGGCGCGAGATCGTCGTGAGCTAACGGCGCGCATGCGTGACTAGTAAAAGGGATAACTGCTTTCCGGTCTACCTTTCTTGCTGTCTATGTATGTTTTTCATCGGCTCGATAGGCGAGTAATTTGGGCTATTTTGTCACTATAATTTAAATAACTGAACCAACTAATTGTTCAAAATAATGTATTTTTAATGTTTATGCTAAATATATACATTAAAAGCAATAACAATTGAAGTTTACAATTTAAATTAGTCGCCAAAGTGAAGCTGTTTCAAACTTGACTGTAGTGCACTCAGCCAGTAGGCCTATGTCAGTAGACCTTAATTCGGACAATTGTCATATTGAATTGAATACATGTATAGACGTCAAATTATAGGTGCATTGGACATGGTGTGTATACGTCTATGATCTATGTCCACATATTTTCACGGGAGAAGGATACTTTATGGGCTTGGATGTTTTATTCTTGTTGTAATATTTAAATACTCTTGATAATGAAGCAGAAGGAACTATAACAATGTATTCACTTATCGAATACTTTTGTTACGATTTGAAAGATATTGATGTTAATCATTAATTTGACTGTGATTGAAATTGTGATCAAAACAATGTTTACATACCCATGAAAAAAAGATAAAAAAAACACATGGTTGACAGTTTACATCGGAAGTAAACTATCCCCTTTCTCGCCAATTCTCGCAGACGGAAGCTCATACACATCAATCAGTGTCGTGAGATTTGAAGTCGGTTGTCCATTCCCTCGATGTCTATGGTTTAAATGACCATTTAGCTAAGAGTAGGCCCCTATTAACATACATCCAGAATATTACAGTCTAAATTATAAAGGAAACGAGAACACATAGTAAATCATAAGATATATTACACCAATGGTCTGGACTAATTGTGATGTTTCCAGTTAAGTTACATAATTATATTCATGTAAAATAATGGAGCCACACATTTTGACTGTTCTAAATGTAAATTCCCTTATAAAAACAGTGAACCCCATAACACTTTCCTTATATTATCCTATACATTAAAAACAAGACAATTGAAGTTTACAATTTAAATTAGTCGCCAAAGTGAAGCTGTTTCAAACTTGACTGTAGTGCACTCAGCCAGTAGGCCTATGTCAGTAGACCTTAATTCGGACAATTGTCATATTGAATTGAATACATGTATAGACGTCAAATTATAGGTGCATTGGACATGGTGTGTATACGTCTATGATCTATGTCCACATATTTTCACGGGAGAAGGATACTTTATGGGCTTGGATGTTTTATTCTTGTTGTAATATTTAAATACTCTTGATAATGAAGCAGAAGGAACTATTACAATGTATTCACTTATCGAATACTTTTGTTACGATTTGAAAGATATTGATGTTAATAATTAATTTGACTGTGATTGAAATTGTGATCAACACAATGTTTACATACCCATGAAAAAAAGATAAAAAAACACATGGTTGACAGTTTACATCGGAAGTAAACTATCCCCTTTCTCGCCAATTCTCGCAGACGGAAGCTCATACACATCAATCAGTGTCGTGAGATTTGAATTCGGTTGTCCATTCCCTCGATGTCTATGGTTTAAATGACCATTTAGCTAAGAGTAGGCCCCTATTAACATACATCCAGAATATTACAGTCTAAATTATAAAGGAAACGAGAACACATAGTAAATCATAAGATATATTACACCAATGGTCTGGACTAATTGTGATGTTTCCAGTTAAGTTACATAATTATATTCATGTAAAATAATAGAGCCACACATTTTGACTGTTCTAAATGTAAATTCCTTATAAAAACAGTGAACCCCATAACACTTTCCTTATATTATCCTATACATTAAAAACAATGACAATTGAAGTTTACAATTTAAATTAGTCGCCAAAGTGAAGCTGTTTCAAACTTGACTGTAGTGCACTCAGCCAGTAGGCCTATGTCAGTAGACCTTAATTCGTTCAATTGTCATATTGAATTGAATACATGTATAGACGTCAAATTATAGGTGCATTGGACATGGTGTGTATACGTCTATGGTCTATGTCCACATATTTTCACGAGAGGAGGATACTTTATGGGCTTGGATGTTTTATTCTTGTTGTAATATTTCAATACTCTTGATAATGAAGCAGAAGGAACTATTACAATGTATTCACTTATCGAATACTTTTGTTACGATTTGAAAGATATTGATGTTAATAATTAATTTGACTGTGATTGAAGTTGTGATCAACACAATGTTTACATACCCTTGAAAAAAAGATAAAAAAGCACATGGTTGACAGTTTACATCAGAAGTAAACCATCCCCTTTCTCGCCAATTCTCGCAGACGGGAGCTCATACACATCAATCAGTGTCGTGAGATTTGAAGTCGGTTGTCCATTCCCTCGATGTCTATGGTTTAAATGACCATTTAGCTAAGAGTAGGCCCCTATTAACATACATCCAGAATATTACAGTCTTAATTATAAAGGAAACGAGAACACATAGTAAGTCATAAGATATATTACACCAATGGTCTGGACTAATTGTGATGTTTCAATTTTTTAATTTTTGTGCCTGGCATTGTTGTTATGATCACACACCCTGTTTTGATAGTGAAGAAGTAGGCCTACATACGACTGAAAAACTGTTACCTCATGATTGAGATATTATGAAAGTATTATCTTAATCTTTTTTTGTGGTAGCAGCTCCCGTCAAATGTGCAAAATTGTAGCATTTGTTAAAAATATTAGTCACAATTTTACAGTGGATCCAATCAATGACAATAGCTGTGGTACCGTATCACATATTTAAATGTGTTTGGATTTTGCCGGATTAAACCAGTGTTTAACGAAGAGGGTTAAATGTTGCGTGTACACTGGCCGAGTTTATGGTCTGTGACGTCAAAATAGTGTATCTCACCGAAACTCAATGGATCAGTGATAGGCATAACAATATTATTGGAACATACGTTGGCACGATGCCTGTCCTTCATCTAATATGATGGGTCGGCCAACTAATCATACATGAAATACATTGGCCCAATTGTCTAACCATCCGCACTGCTATCCGCCACACAAATAACCTCCACCATGGCCATCCTGTAATAACAACAAGGCGTTGCCCCAACACTGGCTCAACGCTTACCAACCCACCGTTTTATCTATGGACTGCAGAATAAACGGCCCAGATTGGTAGCATTTGCTTTCGCCACTGCTGGTCGTGGTTGACAAAAACACATCCTTCCTTTCTATGATACACTCCAGAGATCTATGGCAAATAGGCCTACATCTGTTGAGCGAGGGGTTACCATTGTTGGGCGTGTGGCAGGTCAGTGGACGCGACCATCGCCTCAGGCTCAATCTTATTTGTTGCGATCTTGCCCAGTCAGCAAAAAATAGTTTGTGGTATAAATCCAGTTAAAACAGATTATTCCTTTCATTCATTCTTTATTTATGTCATGATCATGCAGGCATTGTCAGATGACGTGCTACTTAGTTCCTTGCGGCAGGAGGTGACGACTCAGCCCTGTGGCTGGTGTGCGGACGGCGCGCTCTCACGTCTGTCCTCTGTGAGAGTCCAGATCCAAATGGAAGAGTGCGGGAGATTTACACGTGGCGTGGGCCAGCCAAAAGGACTAACTGGTCAGTCAGTGATTCCGTCTAGTTCGAGTTCGGCCGCGATTAATCTGTAGTTGAGGTCGCCACACATCCTTCATTTGCGAAAATCCATTCTAAACGGGTATGCCTGGCATTGTTGATATGATCACACACCCTGTTTTAAACACAACGCCGCTGATTGGCCGGTGCATTTCTCGAGATCTGTTTTAGTTGACCTAGATGGACTCGATAACCCAGAGCCCTCTCGTGTTGATAGGGAGAGATTGCTCTGGGCACAGAATGCCCCATACGGCATAAATTATTATTAAATCGATGGACTTTTGAACACTTTTTTGTACATAGCGTATTTCAAAACATTCAAATTCATCGCGTTTTGGACATATTTTGGATGTTTTTTAATAATATTCCTAATCCATCTGAAGCTAGAAATTGCCCTAGCAATTCCACATAATTATTATGTATATGACAAACAATTTTAAATCATTTAAAATGTTCAACAATAATTTATTTTTATTAACATTAAGGGGGGGGGGGCTACACTTCAATAATGTTATAATTTAGGTAAAAATTTACTCTACGAAATCACGTTTTATAATAATCTCATGTCATCTAGCTCTTCTCGGACGGGGGCCCTAGGGTAGTGGTTAGCACCGCTGCCTTTCACGCCAGAGTTCGGGGTTCGATTCCCGGTCTCGGCGGTTTGAAAGAAACACAAAATGTTTCTTCCCCATCCACGTGTGAAAGTCAGTATTGTGGGGAGCCTCTGTGACCGAGAGGTAGCGTGCTCGGCCTCAGACCGCCCGGGCTCAAATTTCGAATCCTGTGTTTTGAGGGCAGTGTCATCTCACCATCCTCAGGAGGTTCTCCTGGCCCAGTTTAGCCTATATGTGCACAAAGGGGGCCTAAAGCCCGATTCATTTCATTTCATTTATCTAGCTCTTCTCATTCAATGTGACATTATTGAAATATTTTTCGATATGTGTTTTATCTGGGCGACTAAATAATCAGTAGGCCTACTGTAATAGGCTAAACAATTAATAATGGGTATTTTACATTAAACCTAGTGAATAAAAAGTTATTATAAAATGACAGTCTTAGAAATATACAGCCATATATTTCTAGTAAAAAAAATATGTAAATTCACATAAAATTGGCTATGTTTTAATAATATTCCTTCACATTTAGTGACCTGGTGGAGTGACGATAATAAGTGAAAAAGAGTTATGTAGCAATATTAGTAAATATTGGCACCTAGCTTTGGTTATTAAAGTCATCATAGCTGAACGCTCGTATCTCGCACCTCTGTGTATTGTAATTACCAGTGGACATGTCATTCTCTATTTTACACCCATTGTAATTTTGCTATTGAGGTACGAAATCGACTTTTAGTTAACAAGAACAATTTTAACAAGAACCCTGCGGTTCTGAACATTATTGAGAGTTATATTTTGACTGACTGAAGTTGATATCAAAGCAATGGACCATGCCTGTAAAACTGTAATCAAAACAAATATATATTTTCCGCCAATAACTACTTTAGATTGCAAAAACTTATTTAAAAATAATTAAATGCACAAGTGCAAGATGTTTTCTTTGTTAGTTCACATGATAGCAGTATATTAAAATACTGTGCAAACACTCCTAACACCCTGTCCCGGATGTAGTGACTTGTCTTAAAAATCGTGTAATAAATATAAAACAAACGTATATGATGTTTTTTAATAAATCGTGTTATAAGATATTATAATTATCACTGATATAATATTATTCATAGAATAACTACCAAGCCTCTATAGGCAGGGCTCAACACGCTCCAATAAACACAACAACTTAATCCTTGTACTTGCAACTGCAATCATCAAACACCAGACTACATGAAAGTATAACCAGCGCCATCACACAGTGCCGCACTGCAGACCCACGCGAGACGTTGACCCAATGCTGGTTAAATTTTGGCCCACCGCCTACGGCGTCTACCCAATATATAACCAATATTGGGCCAACGTCTCGTGTTTGCTGGGGTCACACCCTTGCGGTCATCAAGTCCTCATACATGCACTGTAACTAGAACTACCGGTACCTAAATGACGAGGTAAATGACTACGGTATATTATATACCCGTAATTCAATAAAATTAGAGCAACATACTTCATTATGATATAAATATATATATATTGCATAAAATAACCTGCTCCAGCATTATTGAGTGCCCATGGTAGTACTGTTTTGACAAAAACTTTTAAATTGACAAGAATCGTTGTTGTTGCAACATTGACCCAATGTTGAGTTAACGTTGGCACAACGTCTTCGACGCTGGCCCACTATTGGATCAATGTCTCGTGTTTGCTGGGTACGAACATAACACCTTACAAGATAAGCGAAAATGCTACGATTGTAAGCATGGTAATACATAGCGCTGACCGACCTATATGAGGGGATGTGAAAATGACAAAAAGGTGGCAGATTTAATTCTTCTCGCTACTCACCATTTTCTGTAGATGACTACATTATTATATGATAACAAAGCAAAATAAAAAGATAGTAGTTTTTTTTAGTTATTGATACTAGTATATCTGTATATATATCTATATATTTCAAATTAAAATATATAAAAAAATACAAAAAATACATGATTCTTCATGATTATTTTGAATATATAGTACAATGAGCGACCACTAGTTATGAAAAACGTTGACCCCGTGTCTGAGATATGTGGTCGCTCAGTGATCTGATGCACTGTCATATCTTCACTGCCTATCGACGACCGCCGAAAGAAGTATGCGTTTCATTTGCTCCGTTACTTACAATAAATGTGTAAAAGGTCTAAAATTGACCTGCCATTGAGCCAAAGTTTGTTCAATTTTGGTCCACCGTCGGCAACGCTGACCAAGCATTTTGTCAACCATGGTTGAACGTCTGTGTTTGCCGGCTATACCCAGATACCGCCACTCGATCGCAACACATAGCCAGTGTGTAAACACCTTTAGCTGACATCTTTTACAGCCAAGAAATGCAGAGCACGATGGTATGTCAATATATTTTTATTTAGCGTATATATCACATGAACGCGATAATTCTCATTGGGTGACAGTCATATTAAGTAAGAGACACGCAATTGTAGTCAAAATGATTATAACTTAGTATAGGCCCTAGTCATAATTCTAATATCGCTATTATAATATTTTGTGGTTCTAGTTATTACATTAATTTAATACGCAATTTAACATGCAAACACGGGTGTAGCTTACATGTATAATATACGAGCGATTACGGTAATATAATTAGGTTTGAATTTAATACCATAGACTACTATACTAGTGGTACTATTGATAACAAAATTAAATTGACCAGAATACAGTTGAACACCCCCCCCCCCCCTAATTTATCAAGACCCGGAATGAGATAACAACTGCCATACTGAACACCCCTTCTGATTTTCGCGCCTATGAGCTCGGAATTACCTAGGCGCTATAGAAATGTCATATACTGTGGATCTGGTAATTTTCGCGTGTTTAGATTTTCGCGAATTTTTGATTTTGGGACTTTACACGAAGTCCAAAATTGGCGAATTATCAATTTAGATGATAGGTAGCGCTATTATAATAGTAATTTCGCGTGATATGCCGTGTGATTAGGGTGCTTAACCCGACCCTCCCAGTCCCACAGGCATCTCAATATCATCAAATATCCATCGTTTATGTGACGTTGAAAATCACTTTCCATCGTGATATTTTGATAATTATTATTTACTCTGACGTTTGATCCTACTTAAATATAGTTAGTTAATTTCAATGATATTTTTTTTATCTCTATGATATTTATTCACCTCGGGATGGGGATGTCTAGACAGCCAAGCTGATAACACCTGGATGTAGGCCTATACACTGATACACCACACAGCGACCACGGGACAATGACCCAATGCAGGTTCAATGCTGGACCGCCGTAAACAACGCTGGTACAACATTGATCCAGCATAAACAATAACATAATTACCATAGAACAACATAGAGTGATGGATTTGTGCTTACCGGAAATAAATCGTCATTTCCCCAATTCTCTAGCTAGAGCCTGAGGATTATATAATGTATCAATCTCGGATAGTTTTAGCTGAAAAGAACAAATATGTCATTTTTATTCCTTAGATATTTAGAAATAAAATAGATTTAATCCACAGTCAGTAGCTTAGTCTGCCACAGTGCAACATATTACATAATCACAGGTGGGTAGGCCTACAGCGTGACACAGAGTGTATAGGCCTACATACCACAGACCTGCACATGGAGATCAGTGGCGTATACGCCTCAGAATGAGCATCCCCCTCCGTTGTAGTACGTTATCCACTCTGCAAAGTCTGGAAAAGCAGTATGTGCTAACTTGTAAAGTAAGCAGATACTGCATTTTGGCTTTGCACGACAGTTGTAAGAGAACTCCTATACAACATGTACAATGAGGCTACACGTTATCACGTGGTCGCTGAAAGCCAATCAGCAGATGTTATCGTAAATAGGATCATTCCGAGACGTTGGCCCAGCATTGAAACAACACGGATCAATGCACATGTTTACTGGTATACCGTGCATATATACTGAAATGTCCAGGGATGTGACGACCCAGATCCTGTGTGTGTTGATTGGTCAGGGATGTCTATCTCGTCCTATGATCTGCTTAAGATGTAGGTCAGCCTATCTCAGAATTTTCTTTACAATTGTAGCTATGATGTCAGAGACATTCAAACCAAGGGCTAGATTTTCAAAGGCAATATATATTATTGCAAAATATTGTATCGATATCATGATAGATTTGGTCTCAAGAGCATAACATCTGTTAGCTTTCCCCAGTTTCAAACTCTCATTCTGGTGGTTTCTTAAGATTATATTGGCCTAGTTTGATCCCAAGGTAGGCATTGTTCTCAGTAAAATCTACTGGCTATCTACAGGGTATAAATTATTAGCCCAACCCACAGCTCAAAATTTTGCGACCCCTGTCGTAAAATTGACGACGGTAGTCCTAATAACTTGGCAAATACAGATATTTATGCTTATTCAGAAACAACGTTTTGTGGGTCTACTGTAGGCTATGGAATGACAGAAAACCGAACCTATGCGTTTTGCCGTATTTGAGAAGATGTGAGTAATAGTCATTTGGGACACACATTATATGGACACAAAAAAACAGTGCCCAGAATCCGTTTTGTGAACCATATTAGAACATTATTGGAATGAGTTCCAATAATGTAAAAATGTAAAATGCTAAACATTGATCTGCTTATATGTTGACATTTGCCGTCGTTTCCCTCATAATACACCGATTTTCAAATATGCAAAATGAAGGTCGCTCTTCCAGGAACCCCGCATGTGTAAACAAAATTTGGAGGGTCTGTACACGTGATGTGAAGCGCCATCGAAAGAGGTGACTTATATCGGGATCATAGGGAAGACGGTCAGGTGAAGTACTGATAACACAAGGTCAATGCGTGTGAAATGCGCAAATAATAGCGGCAGTGTCGTGTCAGGTCTAGGTGTAAACAGCATCGGTGGACAGAGCGGGGAGTCCATGATCGAGCGTCCTAATTAAAGGGCGTAAAAAAATCGTCCCCACCTCCGTATAGTTTGACAGAGAGAAGGACTCCCGCTAAGATCGAATTTAAATATTATTTAATAGATTTTCGGAGTTTACTCTCCTCTCTGCTCACCTCCCTGGTCAGACGGTCACCGCCTTAGTTGGGGCCAACTGCAAGACATGATGACAATTGTGCGCTAGTTTTAACAGCGTCCATTTTGTATTTATGCAAATTAGATAATATCAGAATCTGTGTTCCCAGTTACACATTCATCTAGAGTGGCCATATGAGATTTTACTATATCTAAAGTTTGCATTGTAGACAAATAAACACATAACCCCCCCCCCCCAAAAAAAAAAAATACAACGAGTTGAATGGGGGTAAAAGACTTTTTTGTTGTTGTTACTAAAGAACTTAATAGAGAACTTGGTGAACAAATTTGGCGGCCCTCTGGTAGTTTCAGATCAAGTACGATATTGTGTAAACAGAGAATACGGTCATCAATTTATTCGACAGTGGTTCAGTGAAATGTCTACAAAAACTGATACCAAATTCTATATATTCTATGTATTCAACAACTATATTCTATGTATTCAACTACTGAGATAAGAACCATAAGATGGGATTATGTAACTTTAAAAAAATATCTGTGTTTTTATATAAAGCATTGTATATAATATTATGTAAATAAATATGTTTCATTGTGATCTGTGTTGTTTTATGAGGTTGACACGGGTCATCAGGTCCAGTAATAAACATGATGAATCGACCAGAATTTAAATGTAGCAAATCCCTGGTATACGAATGGAACCGACCTGATCAACCCTTGCCTGCCAATCTTACAATTAAAAAAATATGTTTCATACGACTGTATCAACATTATTAGTGATGGTTCTTATTCTATATGCTACGTGAAAACAACACAGATTACAATGCAACATATTTTTCTTATTACATATACTAGGTGATTATTGGTGGTAAATGTCAAAATGGGCAGTGTTTGTGAGTGATCGAGCGACGCTGTGCGGGGCGTGAACAGCTGACCCGGCCAACATTTTCAATTTTAAACCCAGTAACCCCAGGTAATAAGTTCATCGTCAATGAGCCATCGCGTTCAGTCATAATTTAATGACGGGTGATTGAAAAAGAGACAGACGAACCAAGAAAAACTAATACACATATTTATTTATTTATATAATTTTTTATTCAGGCATACGATCTACCACCTATCGTATTTTGTCGTATCTATGAATAAAAAATTCACAGAATTGACCCAACAGCAACATAAGGACTTCAGTCTAAAATTGAAGAACAATCATTTTATTTAAAAAAAATGTTAAATAAATATAGTACCCGGTAGCTTGATAATACTCAGAGGCAGTGTCAACAAATCTACATTCAACCGTTTCACGCAGTGACACAGTAACCCTTCTCATCTATACTGAACCTAGCTTTTCTGGAAATTGAACTCTGACTTGTTGTTTTGACAATCACGTTGAACATTGTAGATGTTTCAAATGTGTTAACAGTTCCCTGAAAGTGACATTCCTCAAAAACAATCCTATGTGTTGGCAACCTTGTCCACGACCTACCCAAATAGTCACTATACTCATTCAGTTCCCTAGAAGAATTGGCACCTCTGTATTCACTTTTTTTCTTTGGCTGAAAGAACGATATTGTGGAGATAAAAGCCACAAGTCTATATGTATTCACTAGGCTTTCTAGAACAGCTGTAAATTTCCTAAAACTGGCGTCAAATTTAGAGATGGAATCACCGGAGTAGCTCCTGTCTGTCCAATAAAAAGCTGACATAGAATCTACAAGTAGAAGCGGCATATCTTCATGGACACTAAATATAGAGTCCAAAGAATGCAATGTCATTAGAAATTGGCTGGAACTGAGACACCTTGCCACATAAAGCCTTGCGAGTGACTTCTGAATAATCATCTCGTTGTCCTTTGACTCACATGATATTGCGTTTGCTTCGATTTCAGAGTGATCACAAAATGCTTTTCGTATTTGCGAATCAAGTAGTTCTGTTAAGTGAATTATATTAAATTGACATTCTGTGTCTACCAAGACTACACTGAGCCCAAGGCCTCCGAGGGTGTGACCCTGCCAAGTGGCAGGTAGGATACAACGCGCTATTAAATAAAGAAAAAAGTGAGTTTTCACACTGGAATCTTCTCCACTCAGTTCAATAATAGACTTGGTGGGAATACCTTCTGGGAACAATAGAGGTAATAACTCCTTTAAATCAGGACGCTTGCCCAGCCTTGCTAGAAGCTACAAAATAAATAAAAAAGATTTAGTCCACAAATTATTATCAATTAATTCTCATAATTATGTACAATTATTATTGTCATTTTTGAAAGATAAGTAATACCGAACTATTACCTGATCTCCCGTTTCAATACTGACATCATGATTGCCAGTATGCGACGTCATAATCTCAAGGACCTGCAAGTAAAAAACTTGAAGCTATATAATCACGCAACATTGATGATGTTTATAGTTAGGCCACAAATAAGTAAGATGGACGTGGGCAATAACATTTCAAACTATTAATTTCTGGCCTATCATCGTAGGTCTACTAATTTACACCTTAAGTAGTGAAGTGAGGCATGTAGGGCCTGGGGGGGGGGGGGGCTTGGTGCCTAGAGACACAACATCGAACAAATGTCCAAACGTTGGGAGGGGGGGGGAGATAATATTTCTCTAAAAAAACCCTGCAACAAGCGAGGATTAAAGCAGCTCGACATACGGAAATACATAGCTCCTGTGTAGAAAAGTAGCAGTGGTAAAATCGTTTCAATGTGCAGCACAAGACCTATTGTCATCAGCAGATACAGATAAGCTAATATGGTCATTCTTGACTTCTTAAAAGCCTTTGGAATGGCACCTCATGGGCAGACACGTGGAGTATGTTGTTTAACGCTAAAAAATCCATATACTTTCCACTTGAAAATATGCAATCTATTTTTGTCCTAGAACCATAAAGGACTGGTACAGACTATCAGAATCATTAAAAGCTGCTCCTAGCCACAGTGACTTGATACAGTGCCGCACGCAGCACGGCAGTTGTATTTATTAACTAATTAGGAGGTGTGGGCACTATCTTGACCAAGAAATAATCACTTATATAACATTACCATTATGATCAGCGTCATTCTTACCCTTCTTAGCAGCTAAATGACGATGTAATATCCTTTTTGAAAGCAATTTTCATCAAATATTGCGGACCCATTCGTTCGTAAGTGTAGCCATCTTATTTAGCACACAAGCTCCAGTCGGTACTGAGAGAAATATTCCGAGGTACCCATCATCCTATACATTTGTATCAGCAAAAACAGTTTCTACAGCATAACTCCCTGTGAGAGAGCTATTAAAATGTGTAATGTGATACCTGAACTTTTCAGTCGATATCCCAAGTGATTTAATTCTATTTCAAAAAGAAACGACTGCAAACGTTCAAGTATCACATCACAAATTTTAATAGCTCTTTCATAGGGAATCATAGTATCAAGTCAAGGGAATCAATTATCATAGTATCAAGTCACCGTGCTCCTAGCCTGTCAGCCTTCTGCAAACCAGAACCTGAATTCCAACATATTCCAGTATATAGGCCTATTCATGACAATAATTGTAATCTGTATCATCTTGATTTAAAATGTCTTGATCAGGAAGGTTGATCCCGGGCCTTGAATTTGAAGGGTTGAAAAAATGTTTTGGAACACATCCATCGCACTGGGCTGGCTTGGATCATTCAAAAGCGTGTGCTTGGTCACATTCTGATTCGATGGGATGGGGCCTCAGTGTTGATTTTTCGAAGGCACAGTTGAGTGCTAGTCTATTTATTTATTAAAGTTTATTTTATAGCGCCCACTCCCACTATGTGGATCAGAGCGCTGTACAGTCACTGAGTCAAAACATATGTGTCTTTAGCAACTTTTTAAACTGCGGTAGGGAACCGGATGCACAGAGTTCTTTCGGTTATGCATTCCATAGGTGGGGTGCTCCAAAACCAAATGCACCTTCACCGACTCTCTTTTGTGCTATGGGTTGGTGTAATGTTAATGCGTTGGCTCCCCGCAGGCAATTATTCAAACTTCGGGGTGCTAGCAGTTATGCCAGGTACACTGGAACCAAGTCATGAGGAGCTTTGTAAGTGATCACCGGAACCTTATACACAATACGTCTGTCTATTAACAAACATTCTATATAGCTGAAAATTACACGCCGCGCATATAGCAGTGACTTGACTTATCATGGAAAGATGGTCGTCCATTTGCACACCAAGGTTACGGACATGGCTGACAGGTATGATTGCGCTATCACCAATGTTGATGGTACAATGACCATACTGCCCCAGATGGTGCTTGGAGCAGAAAATAACCATCCCCGTCTTATCATCATTTAACTTGAGCATTCGTATTGACATCCAAATGCGAATCTCTTTGATGCAGGCTTCAACATGTTCAAGCCTCCTTATTGCTTCCTCTCTTGCACGTGGTACTGCTGGATCATATTCCACGTAGAGTTGAATATCATCTGCGTATTTATGATGTTTTACTCCATGCTTACGAATTATTTGCTGGATCGGAGCAGTGTATAGTGTAAAGATGACTGGGTCAAGAACTAACCCTTGCGGTACACCACACTTCAGAGGCACATGGTCTGATGTGGTTGTTTCAACCTGCACTCTTTGGGTTCGGTCCTCGAGGTAGGTAGAGAACCAGGACAGAGCTTTTCCAGTTATCCCGTATTCATCCATACATATGTTGGATTTAACACATCATGACGTAACAGGCTGCCATGTAGGCGTACATTGACCACACCCGACAAATACAAGATATTGTCACATTAATGGTAAGGTCTATCATTTGTCGCGATCATAACAAGTCATTGGTTCAACATCTCATGTTTACAGGGCAAGCACTGCTAGTTAGCCTGGAACTCTTATCAACCGATCAGGTAACCTGCATTCCTGAAGTAATCTGAACGATCCGTGTGGCACCCAAAAGACTTCAAATGCCTAGAAGGAGTTAAGCCTAACCTTACCGTCATTTCTATGCCTAAAACTAACTCTAATACATCCAGAAAACACGAGACATTAGCTTTTATTTTGAGCTTATTTTCAACTTGACTCATTCTCTATCTCGGACAAGTTACTTTGACGGTAGCCTAGAATACGGAGCCAGATATAACCGTTTTGTGACAAGTATGTACTGAGAGGGCGTGAGTTGAAGGACAAGCAAAGATTAGATTCAGTCGGCTAACTACCTCCATGCCTTCTTTCCCCTTGCGGTGTAGCTGGGCAGGAGAAGGAGAGAATCCACCAATTTCCCCTGCCTATTCTCATGAAGCTGATTCTCCTCCCCCTCAGCCTTCTCCCCGAAGTGTCAATAATATATCTATGATCGAAGTATTCTTCATGAAGTGTCGAGTTCTCATAAAACATTCATGCTGAAGTGTCCAGCTCTCACAGAAGCGGATTCCCATCACCCAAAGCATTCTTTTAGAAGCATCCAGCTCTCACAAAGCTGGTCCCCCTCCCGGTCCCACTCCCCATAACCCAATTCTTCCTGCAGGATCCAGGTCCCATAAAGCTGATTCCTCTTTCCCGAAGAGTGCTTCGTTTAATTATCAGATATGCTGAAATATTTTGCTTATATTTGTTGTTGAAAATGTGATAGGTGGCCAAATCGCCCCCAAAACAAGATGGCGACGTGACGATCCGACTTCCAGAATACATTCCTATTTGCATTGTTAATTCAGTTGACACTCCCCCTAAACTCCTTGTCTGACATCTTCTTCCGCTAACGACTTTATTTTTCAGATACCTTCTCATTAACAGTATTATCTGATTATGTTGACACTCCACCTTCCACTTCCACTCTTTTTCTCACTTAACTCCTTCCGCTGTAGGCCTAAAACTATAAGGTATTCTACATTATACATCTCCACATTGACATGCATAATCCGTTGACAGTCCAGTCTTTTTTTCTATTTCTAGCCTATCAGCAATGTGTCTAGCCGAGTAAACCGGTGTCGTATTCTGAAATCCGTGGAGGTGGCTACTGACTGGAGTGTGTAGGCCTACACAAATTACTGCTTTATATGGTCGTTTCACTTTCTGCTTCTGGTGAATTATAAGAAATATAGAGAAAGCTGGTTGGTTTACGGGTTCAAACTTAAGGTAAAAGCAGAAGGAGGGAGGGGGGAATGGGGAGGGGAATCTGGTGGATGCTTGCCTCTCCTGTCCAGGTACCGCGCAAGGGGGAGGAAGACACGGAGGGGTTGAGCCCTGCTTGGCAGGCCTCCACAGGCGGTTACAGAAATATCGATCAATGTAGCCTATATATGTATGTAGTAATGTTGTAATTCTGTGGATAATTTGTAGGCACACATCGTATTCTTCATGTGTGATATGACTTTTTACAAAGTATAACCATGATAACAGTGTTGTGTGATTTTCGGATAGATACAGGGGCAGCCGTGTTTTATAACGGCGTATGCGAGCGCAGCGAGCTGGTAGGCCTACTATAGCCTAGGGCTACTCACAATGGAGAGTTAAGAGTACCGGTACGCGGTAGCTCAAAACGATATTACCACTACCAGTGATTACGTTACAAGTATAAAATTAAAGGGATTAAAGCATACCATTTTCGGACCTGTTTTTGAACGCATACCGGCGTTCTAGATATATACCGCTATACACTTGCACGCCGGTATGCCGGCGCACTAGTCTATTATCTAGCACGCCGGTATGCCGGCGTGCGAGTCACTTCGTTTTGAAAAAGGACAGCTTAGGCTTTATTGTGGTGTATCACACAGGGCGTAA
This sequence comes from Flabesymbios commensalis, assembly GCA_964017125.1. Lineage (NCBI taxonomy): Eukaryota > Metazoa > Annelida > Polychaeta > Terebellida > Flabelligeridae > Flabesymbios > Flabesymbios commensalis. Next base: position 16,490,509 of record OZ024905.1, read on the forward strand.
TTAGGGACGAAAATGATGAATTCGACCATTAGAATGTTGGCAACATACATGTGTTCAACTGTTCAATAGGACTGGCATGATTTGCCGATTTGGTCCTTTGCAGGCTTTGGAGTGGTGACCACAATGTGTAGTGAGCGATATTGAATGAAATTACGGGTTGCCGACTGTTTGTCCATGCTAATCTATATGTGATGCCTTAAAACATTTGACATCTCTAAAATAGTTATTATATAAGCATAAAATGTAATACAATAATAATAAATTAAAAAACACACATTGTTTTATTAACCAGTAACCGGTAAACTAACCTTACTGTTTGTAATGTTATGACTCGATATATTCCGAATGCAGCAACAAATATATCACGAAAACCTCCTGCGGTTACACGAGTTTTAATGAAATAAAATGAATGGGGTTTTAGGCCAACTTTGTGCGCCAAAAGGTGTATCACAGCCAGCATTATATGACACTGCCCTCCAGGCACGAGATTCGTAACTCGAGCCCTGGCGGTATGAGGCCTAGCACGCTACCTCTCGGTCCTCCCAATATCGAATCACCACGAGTGGGAGGGGAAGAAACATTATATTTCTTTGAAACTTGAAGGGCAGAGTGAGGATCAAACCCGCTTTTCATTTTTTGCCAATCAGAGACAACCAGATCTCTGGGACACTTTAACACTAGCAGTTACATATAGACTGTTTCTTTTTAGTGTTGGGATGTCAAAAACTAGAAACTTGAAACTAGAAATATGCCAATGTGTTGTGGAGGGGCATTAGGGTTAGGTAGCTGGTCCTCAATATTTTAAAATTTATTTCTTACTCTTCAAATAGGCTAATACAAGTGAAGTAAAACGAAATAATGAAAATACTAGACCAAATAGTAAAAGCTAGACTTTTACTAGACATTATTCACATTTAAAGGGACTGGCCCAGGCTAAAATCATAAAAAAATCGGTGATTTTATTTTGGCTTCTGAATATCACCATATGATGTAAACATGTCCATAGACTAGAACTGCAAAAGTTTTTAAATTTTTCTGCTGCGCATTCACCAGTTAGATTAGATATAGAGACGAAATTCCCGTATTTCTAATTTTTGACATGGTTGTCAATAATTACAAATCAGGAATTTCGTCTCTATATCTAGTCTAACTGGTGAATGCGCAGCAGAAAATTAAAAAACTTTTGCAGTTCTAGTCTATGGACATGTTTACATCATATGGTCATATTAAGAAGCCAAAATAAAATCAACGATTTTTTTATGATTTTAGCCTGGGCCAGTCCCTTTAACTATCTTATCTACCATTGGGCCTACATCAATTCAATGTAATGTAGACCTAAGTCCTACGGCCTACACTAAAACTTTTCTGAACAGTACAACTATAAATAATCTAGGCATATGTAAACAGATTCACAATAAATTCATCGACCAGGGACAGGGTGAATGCAGTTTGACCATTCGACATTATGAAATTCTGAGAGGAAGCTAATCAGTTTATAGAGGACAACATTTTTAAATAATAATTTAATAGGCCTACATGGTAAATAGACTAGTCTAGCCCTAGGCCTAACTGAGTGTTCAGTGAAATTGTCAGGGCATAACGCCCCATCGCTGATAAATAGTGTTTGTAAAATTTTATTACAATAAGTTGATTGATAAATCAGCGAAAATCATTGACCACTGTAAAAGTCATAAAAAAATCAGTGATTTTATTCTGGCTTCTTAATATGACCATATATGATGTAATGTCCATGGACTAGAACTGCGTAATTTAGAAAAAAAAATTGTTGCGCATTTACCTGTTAATTAGCAAGATATAAAGGGGTTGGTGACTTATCGAGTGACGTTTACCTGCAGACGTCCTCATAGGGCAGAGCTTCTTGAGAGAGCAGATGGATTGGGAAACAATTATGGGGCAGATCCAAGATCTTAAATATGGGGGTTCGGTGGGGTAGGTAGCTAGCTGCCCTCAAATGTTTTCGGCATATATGCCCACTTTGTAAGACTTTTTACTAAATCCACGTTCTATTAGTCCAAACATTAAAGGGACTGGCCCAGGGTCAACTCGGACCCTGACCAACTCGGACCCTGCTACAAACAGTGTCCGAGTTGGTTCACGGCAGTGTTCGACTTGGTAATGGTAGAATAGTGGCCGAATTGGCATAGGGTCCGACACAACTAAAACCAACTCGGACCCTGCAAAGAATAAATATAAATGTATTTTATTTGCATTTTCAATTAAAAAGATTTTTAAAGCACGGAAAGTGGAAAATGTCTGTCGCGTCAATCCATCTTTTAACAGTACGGCCCATATTCAAGGACAAATATTAAAATATATCCAGGGGTCCAACTGTGAACTCACAGCTAGAGCCGCTCGTGAAATGTCAACAGCTTTGTTGAGTTGTGAGTCTTTGGTGAACTCACCCGCTCCACCCCTTGCACCTCAGGTGTTGTGATGAGGATTCTTGTGAGCTAATTCAGACCTGTCAGCGAGAGCCGCTCGTGAAATGTCTACGGCTTTGATGAGTTGCAGCCTTAGGGTTGAGATTGCTCTTAGTCACCGCCATGTTGTTTTATTCTTTTTGGTTTTGATAATTAATAAAAAATATTGTCACTGGTCATGCTGCTTGTATTGTTTTGTTCTTTTTTATTTTGATAAATAATATTTAATATTACCTTGTCCCAGACGTGAGATTAATAACAGGACTCATGATTTTCAATGTCAACTTCCTGCAGTCAACTTGGTGTATGAGCATGCATGTCGTCCATATATATATATATATTATTTATTCATTAAAACCCCCATAAGTTAGGAAAAACATGTATATTACATACTACATACGAACGTATCACAGATAAAAATATCACAGTATATATATTAAAAATAATAGCTAAAATATGCGTGGTAGAGTTTCTATTTAAAAAGTCATCTTTATTACACACGGTATAAAATGCAATTAACTACAACAGTTGATAAAACGCCATATAAAACGCAATTAGCTTCAACAGTAGATAAAACACCATGTAAAACGCAATTAGCATCAACAGTAGATAAAACACAATGTAAAACGCAATTAGCTTCAACAGTGGATATAACACTACCTAAACGCGATTAACATCAACAGCAGAGTAACAGCTCAACAGAGTGATGACATGTCCTGTCCACTAGTGAGGTGTGATATACTGGAAAGCACAATTAACCCTCCCCATACTAAAGACGAGATTTATATCCTCATTCAATAACTAGTATGTTTATATTTGTTGTTATATATTATCTTATAAGAAATAACAATGACAACCACAAAACAAGAAATATGTCACATTTTTTTCTCTGGTAGTAAGCCGTCCAGCTATGTTCGCGCCGACGCTTAACGCTATAAATCACAGCTTGTAAGTTAATCTAGCTGATTCAACTCTAACAGTTTTAATATGTTCCATTACTCCATATTAAGGTGATAAATCCGATACATCCCATTGATGCTGATTTTTTTCCTGTCAGAAGATTCAAACATCAGCCTGAGACACACGCTGACACAGAGGATAAGATAGAACCCAGCATGCAACCTGCTCAGCTGGTGTATTTACAAAAGATTTATGGACAATGTCAATGTATTATATTTACAATATATGTCTGTAAATAAAATTCCTAGCACAATTTTTCCAAAAATTACAGTCGGACAACTATTTCGAAAAGTCAAAATGTCAATTTGATTAGATTATTGCTGCCTACCACCATAAACGTATAGTTCAATACATTATTGATATTCGTTGCTCTAATACCACCGTTCTAGTGTAATTATATCCAAAGGTTTTGCTGTTTTAAAATTTGACCTATTTTCAGTGGCGGCCATTTTAGATTTATGCAGTTCACGGATTCTCCCCAGAGTTGCCACACCGGCAAGAGCTGGATCTGATAACTACAGCATCTTACCAATACAAAATGATCAAAAAACCTTATAGTACCAACAATTTCTGGGTTCATATAAGGCTTGTATAGGCTGGCTACTGGACTAAATGCTTGTGTCGCTGGCCCGTTGTTGAACCAGCATTGGGTCAATGCATCGTGTTCGCAAGCAGGTTTGTAAGTAGATTAAGCACATATTTAACTAAGTTTGTAGCTTAACATAAATAAATTGTATCGCTATTTATCAATAATTATTATATCATTAGGTCAGTTGAAACGATCATAAAAGATGTTGAGAGCATGCTCCCGTGTTAATGAACCTCAAATGTAGACAATCACAATGTACATGAAAACACTGTATTATGTATTTAAAAATGTGAAAATGATTTATGAAATATACTGATGAAATGATTTCTGAAATATACTGATGAAATGATCTAGTATCTGTGACTATAGTATCTGTGTTTGACTTTATTTTATTGGTTGTTTATTTTAAACTAAATACCTGCCTATGGTCGTCATAGAGCCTATCAGCTGGGTCAGAGTAGTGTCCGAGCTGGTTATATAATCATGGGGTCCGAGTTGGAATAGGGTCCGATTTGGGCTGGCATAGTGTCCGAGTTGGTAGTGTCCGAGTTGGTTTAGAGTCCGAGTTGGTATAGGGTCCGAGTTGGTATAGGGTCCGAGTCGTCTGGTTACCGGCTAAAATCATCAAAAAATGGGTGATTTTATTTTGGCTTCTTAATATGACCATATGATGTAGGCCTAAACATGTCCATAGACTGGAACTGCAAAAGTGTTTAAATTTTTCTGCTTCGCATTCACCAGTTAGACTAGATATGGAGACTAAATTCCCGTATTTCTAATTTTTGACATGGTTGTCAATAATTAGAAAATCAGGAATTTCTTCTCTATATATTTAGCCTAACTGGAGAATGCGCAGCACAAAAATTAAAAAAAATTGCAGTTCTAGTCCATGGACATGTTTACATCATATGGTCATATTAAGAACCCAAAATAAAATCACCGATGTTGTACCGGTAGCCTCTCTAAAGAAGTTTAAGTAGGCCTAACATGAATTTATAGACATGATATTTTTCTTAATAAATAGCATATCGCTGTCAGGATGTCGTATAAATTTGGTTCAGTGTAAACGGCAGAACCCCAAAAAACATGTTAATAACATTGTTTATTGTATGAAATCAACGGTAAAATATTCCTTAAATGTGTTATTGAACTGTAGGCCTAGCCGTAAGCTATTAAATATACTCAAAGTCACATTACAGCCACTGGGGCTAATCAAAAAGTTCTGGTCAACCAGGATCGCATGATTTTTGCTTCATAAAAGTTCATTCTGTCTTCTCACTGCTCACTCACTCTGTCATGTCTGTCAGTGATTCTCAATCCCAGTCAGTTGGCAACTCTCAACAGATTTTCAAATTTCATGAAATTTTGCAAACACAAACGGAGTGGCTAATAGCAGAGTTACAATTACATTATCATGAATATGAAGAATCACATAGTCTACGTGATTCTTCATAATATTAATAATGTAGATCTAACTGCTAAGATTAACGTTCGTTAGGACTAAATCAAGACCATACTCGCCGTCAGATTAACTTGTATCGCGTGTTTTTCGCCGAATTCTCAGTCATTTCTCAACAGATTTTCATGAAATATTGCAAGGACTATTTTCGAGTACCGCGGCGACTAACGTTACCGTGACATTTTTATTGGAAAATATTGTATAGCTCAAAAGTTAGACCATCTGGCATGTAATGCAATTCAGGGCTAAAAACAAACTTTATTTTAACCAGTTTAATGGGTTTATAGAGGGACGTCGAAATTACAAATTTATTACATGTGAAATGGTCTAACGTCGCAGATCAGCGTTTTGGGGAAAGCCCTGGCCACAAGCTGCGACTGTGACATGTCCTCTCCAAAACCTGTAGGAAACCAGCATGGTGCTCAGCATGCTAGGATGCTCACTGACTGATCTTTTCTCCAGTCAATTCTAGACCAGACCGAGGCTCTAGACAGTGCGTAATAGGCCAATTTTGTGACATGAAATTTAAAAATCGTTTTCAACACAAAAGCAACATACATCAAATGTTAAAATTATGTCCTCTCCAAGACATTCACAAATTTTATAAAAAGGAGATATTCTGTTTATCATCCAGGTATAAACATGATTCTATAATAAGATAGTATACAAAACTTGGATGTATCCACAGCATGGAATCACATGTTAAGACCAATATTGCAGAGACTTAGAGGTTGATTCTTGGACCAGTATAATGGTGCATACAAAATTACTAGAAACTAGATTTATTAGTCCTAGCCAGTTGTGTTGACTAAGTGAATATTGCTACTTCAAAAAAGTACAGACAGGCCTCTGAGATCTGTCCTCCGATGTTCCGTCTTCTTCTACATCCGTCTTGGTTTTGATGGGAACGGATTTGCCCAATGTATTTTTCCTTCTATGTTCCGTCATTTCGATGTCCGCCTCCGTCATCAAATTTCGGGGGAAGGGTTAAATCAATGAATAAGTGTCCCGTTGTTCCGTCACGTAGTCCGCCTCAGTGATCAAATCTTGGTGACGAAAGGATTAAATCAATGCATGACGTAAGCGTCTCATTGTTCTGTCACGGTCAGTCACGCTAATTGTGTGAACGCCACTTGTTTGTATAGTGATTGTGGCATTGCTTATGTCCTTTTCAAAACATTTCCCCAATGCTGGCTAAATGCACCTAACGTGTAAGGGATTAGTGGGGGGCTAATGAGCAAATAAAACCCGGCGAACACATGCTCAGGATGTGAACATTGGTTTAATGCTGGGCCACTGCCTCTGACACCGTACCCCCAACAAAGGTGGAACCGCACGTTCTACATAACACTTCTTGACGGCAGTAATATGATACAGCCCAGCAAACACGAGACGTTCACCCAATGTTGGTACAATGTCGGGCCAGTACCTGAGACTATGGGTTCACATTGTACCAACATTGGGTGAATGTTTCCTGGGTCAAAGCCAACGTCTCGCACATTGAAACAATGTTCAGTCATAAGCCTGATTGGCACAATGTTTAATTTTGTGTGTATATAGCCGCTTGTTAAGCCGATAACGATTAATTAATTTGACCTTCAATATGTCTGGTGTAGATATCAGTACCGAAATGTTTGATTTTGTTATTTCTGTGAACAGATCGTAATTATTCATGCCGTCATCTACGTTGAGGACATCAATTTTATAGATTAGGCCTATACTCTAAGCCGTGAATACCTTGTGTTTCGGTTAGCAGGAAGTGTCAGCACCTATTTGAGCGTTGAATGGTTTACCATTGTGAAAAAAACAGTAAGCAAAGCCCTACAATAACAGGAAGACAATAGTCGCACCTCCGGCAACATGAAAGTCGTAGCAGTAAGCCACTCGCCCGAGTAATGACATGCACGGTGCTATACACAGTGAAATGTGTTAGATTTGATCAAGGCCATCTGTCAACACCTGAGTCGAGTGATATTGCTTGGAGTCATTTCGACTACCAAATGAAAACATTATTATTCGGTTAAATAATTAATTGAAACAAATTAAAGCAATTAATACTCCTTTGTTCTCTTACTGTGATAAACAGATTAAGTGTATAAAAGACACAATAGGCTTATGGTGCTTATTCAGTTTCACCATGGCTTCGAATCCATGCAAACGACGACACACTGACCTCAATGGAGATAAAAAACGAGAAATTTGTGTTTACAAAGACGCTCATCGTAAAGCTACGTGCTCTGATATTGTACAAATATTATTTAAAAAAATCATGTAATTATATATTTGAAATAATAATATCATGCAATTATATATTTGAAATAATACCTATATTTGTATCATATTTATGTTGTTATTTTGTTCTCACAACCAATACACGTACTAATATAATAACATTACAGTATGAATTAGATAGGGTAATATAATATTCTCGGTTCCAACACAGCTTAGAGGGGGGTAGGGGAGCTGCTCCGAAACTCTGCCATATTCGAAGTTCTGTCATATTTCTTGGGAACAGATGATGACGGAACATCAATGTCTCTCTGTACTGATATGAAGGACTTGCATGTCCTGGAGTGGACATATTTGAAGGGAAGATTAGTTATTAAAAATTTTAATGACTACAGCATGGGAAGTATGCTTTGCCGTTTGAATAATTGAGTTGACATTGCTTACTCATATTCAAAGCTATATTACAACTACATTAACAGCAAAGTGAAATAACTTTATTTTTCATAGAGAGGTTTAACAGGAAATGTGTGCTTTGATACAAACCTGTATGGTTTCGCGCACATACCAGCTATTTATAAAAGGTTTTGATTGTTTAGTTGCTTAGCAACAGTAGTTTATTTTTCAAGTGTGAAACACAACCATATACTGGATCTTTTAACAGTTATGTTGGCTGCAAATTCCTGAAATTTCATTTGAGACAGCATAATTGTGTCAAATTTGACAGTGATTATTCAATAATTTTTTAAATTTTTTATCTGGACTCATGAAATTTGGTCTGTAGATAAGCAGTAATGTGTCACATCAAAAAACAATTGTGTGTGATGTCTTGATAATCACCATGGGGATCTCTTAATCAAACAACTGTAATAATCCTGTATGCAAACTATTATGTGAAAGTGCCCGAGATACAGTGATACAATGATAAGATATAGACTAGACTCACTATAGTCTGTCAGACGGTTGAGGATGGTCCAAAATGAAAGTTAGCTTTTCCGTATCCAGTCAGTCAATTCTCAAGCGATTGTCACCATTTTTATCAAGTCATTTGACAACAACCCGGAAAATTTCGCGAAATTCAATTAAGCATTTAAAAAATTAGAACATTTTGCATACATGTATCGCAATTCTGAAAATAAACTGGGATGAATTTAATGTGTTTATACATGATATAGAAGGGCGTCATCAATAGACATTTACTACATGTCAAATAGTCTAACTTTTGAACTATACAATATTTTTTTACGAATTTTTTCAGGATAGATTCGATGCCAAACGACTAGAAAATGGGTTTTACAAAATTTCATGGAAATTGATTGAAAATTGACTGGATACCAAAAAGCTAATTTTTATTTTGGACCATCCTCCACCGTCGAACAGACTATAGTCTAGTCTATACTAATTACTGTTACTAATAGTTTAGTAATACTAATAGATAGTATTAGTATATAGGCCACAATGAACCAGTAGCGCATATTTCTTGTTGATTTCACCGTCAATTATCAACCGATTTTCTTGAATTTTTGTAAAAATCATATTTCAACATAAATTTCCATAATCCTAATAGACCTAGAAGAGTCTATCCCTGAAAATTTCGTAAAATTATATGCAGTAGTCCACTGGTATTTTAAAAGTTAGACCATTTGACATGTAGTAAATTGAAATTATGACGTCCCTCTATAAGCCCATTAAACTAATTCTGGAATTTCATTACATGTCACAGTCAAATAGTCTAACTTATGAAATATTTAATATATATTTTTGGGAAATATTTACTGATGTTAGGATATGACCTGAAAATTGTTTGTGCTAAATTTCAAGGAAATCTGCTCACAATTGACAGATAAATTGACCAAAAACATGCGCCACAGATTTTCCAAAATAATTTTGGCCCAGGGTATAATAGGTTTTGGACTAGGGTTATTGACAAATTTTAAAAGTCACTGCGTATAATGCAAATCACAATACTCGATAGGGTCTGATAATTTTTATATTTCTTAGGGTCTGATAATTTTTATATTTCTTATCATTATCAATGGATTTTAGGCCCAGGGTTCAATTTTGTTTTGTATTGTGTAGCGATTTGAAGCCAAGCCCATATATTGGGTTTTTTCTATCATTATTGAAGTATTTCGCTATATAATCAATTTAAAGTTTGATAAGCAATTTAAAAATTCGCCAAAAATGTGTAGCTGCTCGCTATAGTATGCGATTAATGTGCATTCCAGTTATGCGAAACAAGTTATACTGCTAAAAGTGGCGTACAGACGGACAGACGGACGCACCAACGGACGGACGGACGCGCCTGGTGATGCCCCGAATATATCCGTTATTGAAGTAGAAATTCAGGCTTCAGGCAATAGTGTTGCGAGTGGACCAAATAGACCGGCGAAATGAGCTGGAAGGCGCGGGTATACACCAGTGCGGGGTATCTAGGGTCAAAGCACCAGCCTTCAATTTAATTTTCTGCTGGCTAATACTCCGAAGCGGGCAATAAACCAGAAAATATTGTATATATATTTGATACATGTTCATACGGCCCCGGGAGAGCACGTGATAACACGGGAATTCAATTTTGGACACCCCTGGAAAACCTGGGAATTCCTATATCGCACCCGAGAAATTGTAAAATTTGACATTAACAAAAATAAATATACGACGTGCCATAGGCCTATAGAATCTATTACAGGTAGTATATTTTCTAAGGCACCGAGCGTGTTTTCCGGTTTGTAGTGCGATCCCTGTCGCAATCCAGGTTGATCTATTATGGTGCGCCAGCGGTAGCGGCTGACTGTCCACATTCCAAGTTGTTGGACATGATTCTCGATAGTAGTTTTACCATGCCATTCAACGTTTTTCAACAGTGCTCTTGAGGGAGACAGATCCTCAACCACGATCTGAAATAGGCCTACCGTATATCCCCGCGTATAGTGCGACGCCATGTATAATACGAGTTAAGATTTGAGGCCTCGGATGACCTGAAAAACGCCTGCCCCTCTGTATAATACGACCTCAAATTTTGGATGTCGGCTGCGTCCCCGGTCATCTAAATGTGAGATCAGATAATATCTTGTTCTACTAATCAGCTAATAGCGCCAATACACAGGACAGACACTTGTATACACGATGCTCTGTGACGGAAACAGCGGCAACATTACAGCTCTGCAAAACCAAAGGGCAGTATCTGCTTACTTGTTAAGTAAGCAGATACTGAATTTTTTATTTTCCACGGCAGAGTGGATGTCATCGGAACTGTCTCGGGCAGACATTCTGAGGCCTGTATAGGCTACATATACACTATATGAAATTGCCACTGGAAATATAATCAGTCAAATTTTAAAATATTTTTATTTCGCCGACAAATCTCTATTATTTTAATTATCTTTTACAAAGACCATATTTTAATATCGTCGTGCTCGAATAAGAACATTCCAAAATGAAATGTGATTGTAAAACATTTGCAGACTAGCCGCACTCTCTAGACACAAGAGATGCTTGGCTGTATAAGGTGTCTGGGTGTAACAATGCACGTGCTACAGAGCCGCGCTCCGTGAACTACAGCTAACAGATACCACCATTTGCTCGATATCGTATCATCAGCGGCAACGGCGGTAGGCGTTAATGTTATCCCAGCAATATGGACATTCTGAGACCTACATGTATAGAATTTGCCATCGGAAATATAATGGAACACTCCCACATGAAAGGCTATCTTAGATTAAATCAATATTAATATAAATGAACAGGTCAGGAGTCTGAATTGGTTGCAGATTAACACTGACTAACGGCGTCATTTATCTGCCCGTGGTTGTCAAAGGTGCCACGCGCGTCGGCGGGAAAAACACCGACAACGTGAGACGGGGGGTCTCACAACAAACACGACGCAATGTTCAATGCTGCTTTATAATTGTTGGGCCAGCGTCGACGACACTGTCCTAACTTTGCCCCAGCATAGCGTTAGTGTATCGAGCTCAATGGGTGCATTATCACAATCATCGCAAGGCCGCTAATATTACGTCGTCCGTGAAATACAGTAAATGACATTCTACTAGTTGGAAAAGCACAGTCTAACTGTTGTTCTTGTTACAAGTATAGGCCTGCTTACCAAACACGCTAAGTGGCCTACGTTTACAGATATGTTTTACCGCTAGAGAACTTACCAGTAAGTTAAAAAATGTACTAAATTCTACATCTATGTATAATACGAGGTGCCTTTTTGCGACATGAATAGCTAAGAAAAAACATTATACACTGGGATATACGGTATGCCAACATAATATTTTTTTCAGTGATAAAATATGCTGATGAAATGATAGGAAAGTAACTTCTGCCAATAAGTCTGCTGCTGCTTGCAATCCTTTAAATTATGTTTACATAAAAAATCCCTGTCATTTGAATCAATCAATAAATTAGCCTACTGACCTTGAAAAATCCTGGAAAAAAATTCCCCCTGGAAAACCCTGGATTTTTTCTACTGGAATTGTATTAACGATGATAATATAGATATATATTTACATCGGTAATCTGAGAAATAAAGCTATTTGTATAGCTGACATTGTATTCGGTAGGCTACCGAGTCCGACTGTAGGCCTCCGGCAATGAAAGCACTACACCGAAAGCAAATGTATGTTAACAGTGCATACATGTATACAGTGTTAGAATATGTACAAACCCTGATGATATGGCATGAAATTGATTTTTTTTTTACTTTGATAAAGTAAATCTGGGCACTGGCATTTCGGACTAGCATTCTGATTTCCTCCCTAACATTTTATGTCTTTTATTTATTTGTAGCAAGCTGTACTGAACAACTGTTAGCATCTGCAAGATATGTGAATAACCATGTCTAATCGAAATGCTCAAAGTGTCTCTAGGAGAAGAAAGCGTCCAGCTCCTGTTGTTTACGGTGGTTTAGATACTTATGAAGACAAAGACAATGACTTTCTTTGGTATGTATCAGTATGATATATATACCAGTCAGATATATGAGACAATTATTATTGGTATGCCAAGTGCATAAATTATAATCTGTTTTTAGGGCTCAGCCAAAGTTTTGGCGGATGCCTATTGTCGTCACCAGGCGCGTCAGTCCGTTGGTCCGTCCGTCTGTCCGCCACTTTTAGAACTATAACTTGTTTCGCATAACTGGAATGCACATTAAACTTCACATACAGGTTTATCATGACTAAAGCTTGACTATTTTCACATTTGACCTTTCTGTGACCCCTATGACCTTGACTTTTTTCCGATCGATACATTTTCTCGTTAACGCGATTCACTCAGCATTTTTTTATGTATCACTCCAAAATTTATACCATGTACATCCATTTCACTAATAGCTTGGATGAGCTCGAAATTGGGCAAGATTCGGAGAGAAATCAGGTCATGGGGGCCAAAATGGCAGATTATCGGCCATTATTTTTTTAATATGCGTAATATCTAGAAAACCAGACCAGATAGCTAGACCATTACTATAAAACAAAATGTGCAGTTTCAGGTAGGGATATGTTCTGAGAAATTTCATTTTGATCAAATTAAAAATAGCTGATTTTCGGCCATAATTAACTTTAATATGCCTGATACCTGACAAACCGTGCCATATAGCTAGTCTGTTACTACAAAACAAAATGTGCGCTTTCAGGTAGGGATATGCTCTAAAAAATTTTAACTTGATTAAATTCAAAATGGTAGATTATCTGCCATAATTAACTTTAATATGCCCGATACCGGACAAACCGTGATAGATAGTTAGATGCTCTAACATTCAAAATTGGCATAATTTGGAAAATCATTATGATAAAAGTTATTTGTACACTTCTATAACTTTACTAATCCAAAAAATAATGTTATTTCAACTTTTTTAAGTACCGGACATTTGGTCCAAATTTACATAAATTTAAGATGGCAGACAAAAAACAAAATGGCCCAATTGTTATAAAAGTTTTTGAAACGTGCACAGGAGAAGCAAAGTGAGTCATTGTTTCAACCGTGTGCCATCACCGTTTACGGCGAAGGGGCTGTGCCTCTTTCGAAACCCAATGATAATAGTTTTAAAGCAGCCGTGCGAAAAAATAGTGACTTTTTAGGATGAAGATCTTTTTTTTGCCTAGACAAAAACACATAAAATTAAAATAGCCATTAAAATTCAATACTGATAATGTATCAAATCTATTCGCAGCATTCCCATTCCATTTCGTAAGATATATAGCAGTCCAATAAATACTATAAAACAAAATATATGGTTTCAGTGAGGGATATATATATAGACCCTCTTAATTGCAACTTGCTCAAAATAAAAAAATGCTGACTTGCGACCATCATTAACTTCAATATCTGTAATATACACAGTAATCTAGGTGGATCATTGAACACGTTCAATAATGGCAGAAATGATTTTCACTTTTAAACGATGATAAGAGGCTGAGGCCTATTTCCATCGCCGACGGGCCTTGTTATTTTTTCATATTGACTCTTGTCGAGTTCTTTGTAGCTTACTTTGCAAAGATGTGTAGTGCTTAATCATGATAATTAACTTATTAAATCTGCCAAAAGTACGGTAGGTTATGGTTTTAGTCTTGCTGATTTGTTTGGGCCAATGGGTGGAGGAAGGGACAATCCATTACATTTTTGGGATGATCTGGATTAAGATCCATGATTCAAGTTATGATCTGTATCAAGATTTATTAAAAATATTTGTGCCTTGGGCCATAGAACTAGCTATTCAATTTTGAGGATGATCCAGATTACGATCTGGGTCCGGATCCAAGACACAATCACTTTGCAAAGGAGGATTCTGTGGAGTCAGTGACCCTATGTTGTGCCGTGGAGGTTTGCATTCTCTGTCTAGTTAATATATATTTTCGCACTGTTTTTATTTGCAATTTGGTTGTCAATATTTTATTTGGAACATAACAGAGCATTATGTACAGAGGTGGTATTTTTCAAGTCTTTCAGGACTTTCTTTCTATTTTTCAGTCCAATTTGCTTTGAAATGATAGAGGAAGCTTATATGACTAAATGTGGACATACATTTTGGTAAGATTATTTTATCAATCACTTATGCTTTTTAAAATTTAATAAGCCTTAAATATAATAAATTTGTGCTTTTAGCACATTTCACAGAAATTGAGGTGATGTGATATAATTTTGGCTTCAGTAGTTGTTCTAGTTTTTAAAGTATTCCACTACATAGTTTTTTATAGTGAAATATGTCTTTAAATCTGTCATACTGATATAAGTTGTGATTTAAATTTCATTAAAGGGACAAAATCAGACCAAAATCGTCATTTTTATTTTGGCTCCTTGATATGTCCATAATATGTCCATAGACTAGAATTGCGTACTCTTTTTTAAATTGTGTGTTGCGCCTTTGGCAGTTAAATCAGAAATAAGGACGAGATTTAATTTCAGACATGCATGACATGCATGGACATATTAAGAAGCGAAAGTACAATTTTTAGTTTTGGATAATTTTTGGCCTGATTGTGTCGCTTTAATCTATTATATTTCCAGTCACTTTGTCAGTCACTCTAGCAATGCATAACTCTTCATTGTTGGCTGCTCTAGCAATGCATAACTCTTCATTGTTGGCTGCTCTAGCAATGCATAACTCTTCATTGTTGGCTGCTCTAGCAATGCTTAACTCTTCAAGTGACTGAAAATTTATGTTGATTATCTCAGCTTTATGGACTATGGACAAAATTAGATTGAAGTGAGCTTTATGCTGATTATGTTTTGTTACAGCCACATGTGTATAAGACAAAGCTTAGACCAGAGCAATCGCTGTCCCAAATGTAACTTTAGTACAGAGAAGAAAACAGATATTTTTCCAAACTTTCTGTGTAAGTTCATACTGGCTACAAATTATATCATTGTATGTACAATAGAAGTAGCAACATTTTTTATATCCTTTCCACTGCCGGGTAACGTATAAAAAAATCAACTCTCTCGCAGGCACTATGTAATACCGCACCCACACCACAGCATTCTCTAATCCGTATCTAAAACTGGCCTTCTCTGACGCATAGAGTACGGTATGGGTTCCCGTCTACACAGCTACACAGCTTCTAGGGTTGCTGCACATAATGCATCTGGACCGTCTGTGATGCTGGCCCACCATTGAAAATGTATTTTCCAACATATTGCGTTTAAAGGGAAAGTAGTTTGGCACCCAGTGTAGTCTTTTTTTCATGAATCCACATGTCTACGATTAAGATAATTAGCAAGGAGTTTAAATAATTTAAACCAACAATTACTGACGGGGTATCCAACTATATAGGTTGATAATACAGGCCTCAGACAACGAGACGGGGGATTGCAGTCTGCGACTGACTGTCTAGTAATGAATGGAATACACAAATAAATATAAGTTTAGAACAAACCAGATGAACACATAATTCAAGTAAAACACAATTTATAGTCATTACTAAAATATTTTTGTGTTCGAAATATTTCTATAATTTTATTAATTTTTGTAGGGGCCTAATAAAAATCATAAGGGTGTCTGTGTCCTCTGGGGAAAATGGTTATATATCAACGAAGGCTTTGTTTAATATAGAATATTCTAGGTTAGTTGTGGAATGTTTAAAGTTAAATATTATGCTCAGTAAAATATATCACTGCACATTATTATCGGTATTCATCCAATGTTCAAAGTTTAAGGAGCATCATAATAGATTACAATTGACAACAATGCCGACAAACTTACCAGAACGAAATGGCTAACCTTTTTTTACTACCTCATTTTACAAGTATGAATTGTTTACCACACTCGGAAATCTAATTGTTCTAATAAAAAAAACGGATCAAAGACAAAAATAGTAACAGGTCTGCTGATCGGCCTGAAAAAATTGCAACAATTTACAGGCCTTCAGATTTAGAAATCGGTGGCGAGTGAAAAAAAGCTCACCTAAAAGTGGTGAGGTGAGTGATCACTCACCACAATTAGCCACAATGCCAAACGGGTTAATGAAATTTAAAAAAGGGATTTGAGGTTAAAAAAAACTAACGACATCTAAGGCCAGAACATATCATTATGTGTGTTGCCTATTTGTTGTCATTTGTTGAAATTTATTTTATATTTTATTTTGTCGAAGATTTTTTTTTTATTTGAACATTTACTTCCATGCATGTCTTGCCTGTTAATATTGTACGTGTTGTAATGTATTGTAAAAATATTTATTTCAATTGAATGACCAAATAAGATGCCAAAATACAACCTCCTATTTAAAGCTATTATTTTGACATACCGTATTTCATCAATTTAAAATATTAGCACAGTGCATATAGTCTATAACTTAGTAGAGTTTGCTCCCTGTAACTTACTTTGAAGCAACATTCATACAAGCTGAGCTAAATCCCTGTTTATGCACATCCTGTCATTGGCACATGTAATGGCATAATGCCCACTACACCTGCTAATATTGTGGGAACTACACCTGCCAATGACAGAATGGGTTATGGCCTGATACTCCAATTGGTGGGTTGTTGGCTTATAATTTCAAAGTCAAAATTTGTGCTGCAGAACGATAGAATCAAATAAACATGAGACTTTAACCCGATGGTGGATTACTGTTGTCCCGCCGACCGCCGTTTGCGAATCTGGCCCAACATCAAATCAGCATGGGGCACCGTCAGCACCTCGTGTTTGCTGAGAATACGTCGTTCTAAAAATAACCATTCACACACATGTAGCCTACACCACAAGCAGTCAGATGTAAACAATAGTACGTGCGCATGCGTGCAATGCACATCCGCCGCAGATGCGCATCAGTGTAATACTGGGACTTCCAAACAAACACAGGACAATCGAATGGCTGTTTGCGTCATTGACGCTTTTGCGTTGTTTTGCTATGACACAGACACTCGTTTATTAATAGGTCCCATTTTCATCCATTGTTGAGATTTTTTTCTAAAGCCTTAAGGTAAAAAAAGTTGTTTGACTATTAAAGTTGACACAAAAGTATCAACAACGAAAACAGCCACTCGAATGGGCCTATAAAATGCATTGGGGAGGTTAGAGCGACTGGTCAAAGCAGCCAGCTTCCGGGGCTAGCTATCCAGCTGACATCATCACATGGAGTCGGATCGCTGGCGCTTGAAAAAGCTAAAGATAAATTATATATTTTAAACATCGCCTATCCCTGGAGCAAAGCTATAAAATAAGTTTAGGTCACATAATTTTTGATAGGATCGGCGGAATTAAGCAATATTTTACTTCAGGAAATCAATAAAATAAGTTGAATTGCATATGTTTTGATAGGGTCGGTCAGAAATCGGAAACAAACAATATTTTTTTTTGGGCCTGACGACATGACGTGCGCTGTATTTCACTCGCCTGACCTCACTTTTGCGTGAGTTATGGTGCGCGTGCGCGATCGCGCACGCTAAATCTGAAGGCCTGAATTTACTCATGCTAGAATGTACTAAAATAACAGACAGGTCAACATGTCACGGTGTGTAGATACACACGGAGCTGACAACACCCAGCAAACACGATATTACTAGATTAATATTGGTCCAGCATCAGGGACGCTGACCCACCATTAAATCAACATTTGGACAGTGTATTGTGTGTGCTGTGAATGTATGGCATGTGTCAATGCCGTAGCGTGTTGTGCCGTGGTGCTGTGTTACTTTAGATGCACATTAAGCTCTACGGGGCATCTGAGGCATAGCTTTATTAACTTAACTGCTAAAAATGCCACAACGTATTAAGTCTTAGCCAGATGAAATGCCGTGGAGCAGCCATAGTGTAATTTTCTGTTATTGACCCCCCCTGTTCATTATCAAGATAATTTGTGTAGAATTAATTAAAAAATACATGTTATGAAAACCAAAATGTCCTTACAAGACATCAAGCTAAAGGTTGCAGGTGTAAAATCGGGTATATTTAATGTCTATGTCATAACATTTATAGCATGTATAAGTGACGAAATAGCTTATTTCACATAATCTTATACCTATACATTTATAAATGCTAATTAGTAAACATCATGATAGGTTAGAAGCATGCTGACAAGTTTACTGGAAAAAAATGGGGAAATACTCTCTGTATATCAAAGCTTACAAGTGTGAGTTATTTACCATCTTAGCAAAAATAGTTTTAATACTGAAGAAAATTGAATAAGGATGAAAACTACTGACAGGTCTGCGAAATAAGATGGTGCTTGTGAGAAGGCCGTTTTTTCACTACGATCCAGTACGCTGTGGCAGGCCTACACACATGACTGTATGGTACTGTTTCTAAGAGGGCCGCAAAAACGACCCGGTTTAATACGCTATGGCAGTGGTAAGGATATATAGGCCTAGAAGAGAATTGAAGTTATTAAGATATATTTCAAGTTCACCGTTTTTGTTGTCTTCTTGTATCAATTATCTTGTCTTGTCTAAGTTGTAGTTATTTTTTCAATGATGCTAACTGATAATAAATACTGCACAGCTGATAAGGTCAATAACTTGAAAAAGAAAAAGATTACCAGATCCTGTATTTTCCAAAAGAAAGTAACGGTACATACTCTTTTCAGATCACACTTCATCAAGTGTTTTAACAGCATAATTAGTATCGTTTTTTTTTTTTATTTGAGTTTTATTTGGTTGCCTCGATTTAAATCCTCCAAACATCCTCCAACTATTTTTTTTTATCAGATGACTTATTAATTCTTAGCTTAGCTAATAAAAGTTAATAATTGATCTGTTCTGATTGTAGTAAATGAATTGATACAGAAAAAAAAACAGAAACAGAATGAAGAGAAGAAATTGAAAACACAACATCAGGTAATCTCATCTTAGACAAAATCAAAGATTAAATTTTTGAAAATAAAAATCAGACTTGCAACTGTCATATTTGAAACATGAAACATATACTAAACTGTATGTGTCGTTGTTATGAAGTACCGAATTCAATATTTAGATTGTTTACTCACTGGAAACAGTAGACTAAAGATGGTCAATGGATTTTGGGGCTTAATAATAGAAACGTATTTATAAGATTTTCAAACTTAAATATAACTTCAATTATAATATGAACGTATTCCTCTCATTTTTATAGTAATGCTAACAACTAGTGTAGGTATATACCAATGAAATTATAGAAAATAAAGTAATGTTTCTATATATTCCCTGATACATTTATATTTTGGATTCACACACTTGAACTACAAGGAGTGAATACCATGATTATATAAAGATTTTTTTTTTAAATTCTGTATGGCCTCACTCATCTTTGGAATAAAAATTTAGAGATATTTGTTATTTTTCCTGACTAGGTTGTTTGGTTTTGTGTGACATAAACCTAAAGACAAATTTTCATCATTGATTGATGTGAATGGTTTTATATAATAAATTATGTACTGATACCCAAATGATGCCAGCTTGTTCTGAATGAGCATTTCATTCACAGCTTGGAGCACTTGATCTAGCTGATCATGAACGATTAGATCTACCAGAGGTCAACTATTTCATGGATATTCTTCATAGAAGAAGAGAACAGCTGGAAGGGGTATGTCATTTTTAAAATGAAATATATCTTCTCTAATAGAAAGACATTGTGATATTTCTTACACAATACATTTTCTCTTTTCATTTTGATTCTTCTTTTTAAAATGTTTTTATCATTTCTTTTAGGAGAGCAGATATGCACAGAATCAAATTCTGAAAGAGTTTCTGGTACAAATTCAACAGAAAAAACAACAGGTCAGATATAAGAAAATGACTAGTGTGGACAAAAGCTTTAAAAATTACCACTTTTATCACATTAGTGGAATATCTATAGATAGAAATCATCCCAGAACACAATGTGTGTATCTTCAGGACCACTGACCTCTCCTTGAAGTTCAATTAGTTTTTGAACATAAAGTCATTTACTTTGGCAGTGTTTAAGCAACATTATATTATTTTTTATTTTGCTACTGTACACAGTAAGTAGTCACCACCTTTGCTGTTGTTATTTGAGAAAACAAGTTTGCAGTTCTTTATTAATGAAAATAAGTTGACAATTTAATGTTATACTGGTAAATTCAAAGGTTAGTGCATGTATATAAAAAAGATCAGAAATAGTACAAAAATGTTGACCACAAAAACAGAATTTTATGTTGTTAATTTACTTTCATAATTTTATTTAGCAATTGGATGAGTTACGAAAGGAAATGAAATTAATTGAAGAGGATTTAAGAAGAGTTGAGGTACTTACAATTATTACCATGGGATTATTATAAGAAATAAAGCCTTCTAGAATTTTAATTCTCACTGTTCATCCATTATTATCAGGTCTACCTGGTTTCTTCAATGATCTTTAGCATCATATTATTGTATACTTGTGTAGGCTGTTCTTGTTACGATTACAAGACCTGTTTCTGACTAGAGCCAGTTCTCAGCAGTTGCTGTAAATCTCCCTGTAAGATAAATCATGTTTCAGTGATTGCAATCACAATGCATTTTATTCCGTTATTTACACAGTTTTGGCTACAAAAGGTAGATTTCAATAGTTGTTATATTCTGATGGTCTTGACTTTACTGTAGGCCAGGAATGATTGGTAGCTTTCAACTTTGACGGTTTGGGGTATGAATAAAATTGAGAGGAGATTAATATTGGCGAATGTATCTCCACTGGCATAACCCTGTAATAAGAAAACTCTTTTCCGTGGAGAGAAACTTGGCGTTTTTTTTATATAACTGCCACAACCGCTATTGTTACAAAATGGGCGCCACTAATTTCTGGTTGACAGTAGTCAGGATAATACTAAATCCAGAGTGAGCTGTTCAACCATGCTTGTAATGGAAGCCATCATTTTGGCATTCGGCAGTAATTCGGCCTCGTCTTAAATGACTAGGTACACATTTTGGACATTATTCATTGTTTTAATTGCTGTTAATTATAATATTATTATTATTCTCTTAAATAGTTATCAACTCCGGCTTGTTTATACTTTCTAAAAACAGCACATAGCACTTGACCCATGCACATGCATGCCCTGCCAATACAGAAAATTCACCCACTAGTGGTTTAAGGTTGCTCATGGTTATGTTCCAACATTAAATCAGCAGTGAGCAGTGAGCATTTGCATCTTAAAAAATACCAGACATTGTTTGGCTTAAAATCAATGCTTTGTCATTCTCTTAGTCTTGTAACTTGGTTTACTTAAAGACACACAACTCTTCAGGCTGACAATATTTTACTATGATTAATCCTCAGTCACAATAGATTTTAAATGATTGATTTACCAGTTTTTATGGTGGTTATTCTACCTTGCTATTTTGTATTATACCTCAGAGGGCCATTTTACTAACATTCACTGATCTTTAGGCAAGAATATCTTTAGACTGAAATCGTCCGGTGTTCTAAAGATCTTTCTGTCTGACCGTTTCACTAACGCTATCTTTACCTTATATCTTAATCTTTATCGCCAAGTGCCAAATAATTTATGCACGATCATCATATCGCACGATACACCACAACATCCGTTGTTTTTGACCAATCTGCCGACAGCTGCATGACATCATTGTTTTGTAAACATTCACCTGAGCACGTGTAGTCTACCATAGAATAATGAACCACTACCGGTAGGCCTAGGTTCTTTGTTTATAAATGTAATTAAGTCAGTCAAGTTTTTAGATAATAATATTAAGGATATATAAAATATAATAATAAATAACGTAATGTCGACACTCTAGACATAATTATATTCAGATCAACTTGAATAGCAGTAAATTTATATCAAACTCGTTAGACCGTGCGTCAGACCGTGACGGGACAAGAGCACAGGGTATAGGCCTGTTGGTAAACATGAAGATATCGACACCTACCTGGTGAAATTATAGATTTAATTATAGGCCTAGGTTATATTAGCCTAACTTTACAACGTGCCGCGCCTATAATGTAATTTGCGTAGGCATAGCCTCTGGGAGAAAGGCAACCAAGCAAGTCTCCTGCCTTTATGAGGAAGGGCCTATAGTATATTTCACCTACCAGCACATACCGCAGCATAATACAGTGTAAGAGAGGCTTAGACTACACATTATTGTACACACACGGAACTTGTACAATGTCTGGGTAGGTATACTAGGCCTATATATCTACCAGCTACCGCCATATAACCAAGGCTTTGTTTAGGTCTGGTTAGAATCAAGTATTCTAGGTCGCTATAGCCTAGAGTAGCCTACATCAATGTTGAAGATAATCAGCATAACTTTGAGCAAAGTAATAATTAATTCAAGAAAAAATATAAGATCTGATAAGGCATACAGCTTTGATCATTGATGCGCTGTCGTTTTGTACTCAAATGATAAAATACAGAGTCAAATTCATGAATAAACGAATGTTAAAGATCGTCTTTAACTTTTTGACCACTCTTTAAAGCTCATCTTTAGCATTAAAGATTTCGCCTTAAAAATCTTCATAGAACAGATGACTCAAAGATCACTCCTTAAATATCGTTTGTGAAACAGTCAAATCTTCAATTAGGGATAAATCTTTAATTAAGAAGGATTTGGCGTTTTAAAGATCATCTTTGCCCCTAAAGATCGCTTAGTGAAACGCCACCCTGGGGGATTGTCTTGCCTGCTGCGTCTATATCTTTAGGTGTGAAAGTTTTTGTTTGTATGTCCGACATGTTTTTAAATTGTCTGTCCCTTGAAGTACAATCAAATCTGTAAGATTTTAAAATGTCGCTATTAAAATTATATTAGCATATTTTTGAAAGCTAAGAAATAATCAATCTACCTTGAGTAACTTATATTCCTTTATACCCAATGCACCACCATAAAAGCTCAATACGGTGTACATTCCCTTGAAGTACAATCCAATCTGGATTAATTTGTATTAGTATATTTTTGAATACTAAAAAATAATCAATCTACCTTGAGTAACTTATATTCCTTTATACCCAATGCACCACCATAAAAGCTCAATACGGTGTACATTCCCTTGAAGTACAATCCAATCTGGATTAATTTGTATAAGTATATTTTTGAATACTAAAAAATAATCAATCTACCTTGAGTAACTTATATTCCTTTATACCCAATGCACCACCATGAAAGCTCAATACAGTTACACAATAACAAGCACTGTTATTGGGATAAACAGGTGGCTGACATATGATCAACTTTTGTTTTTTTGCTACATAGGAAAGGTTACTTGAAACAAGAAGGAATACTTTACCTGTAAGTTTCTCATTTTTGCAACTATTTTTTCTCGTATTTGGCCGGCAAATAAAAAAAGATTAAGAGATAATTGTTTTCTTCATTGAAAAAGGTGTATTTTATAAAAGTTATTTTTCTGCAGAATTAAATGTTCAACCATTTCTTCTCCACAGGATGTGCCAATGTTAAATGGCATTGACCCTTCAATAACTGAAAAGAAAACTGACGAAGGTTTTAATGTTAGTCATACAGTAAGTATAATGATCAGTCTGTGCATCAAATAGCCAGTAATCATAACAACTTTTCATGTGAATAAATTTGACCATGAAATCACAGACATAACCTCCATATACCAGTGTATACTCACTACTGTATTTTTGAGTCATTATAAATCACATGTTAAGGTAAATAACTGATTATGTACAATTAGTGTGTGATATACATTTTCTCTATCTCCTTTCTTTCTATTTTTAATTAGAATTTGTTAACATTCCATTGATACTTTGAAAGATTATTTTGTATACAATGTATAGGGCAGTATGTGCTGTGGCTGCATTTTTCAGATTGACACATTCTAAGAGACTTGCTTTTATATGAATAATTTTGAAATTTTGCACTTCACCGAAATAAATTGTGTGAGTCCTTTAAGCCATTGAAAAACAACCTATTATTTTCTTGACTTGTAAAACTCATTCTCATTGGTGATAACTGTAATGCATCCCTATGCTGGAGCGATTCGGTACTTGGTTTAAATGCACACATTATCATTATCATTATCAAATGCACAAAATTAATCAATCATGATTATAATTGAATTTTTGCTATTATACAATAGGCTGGTCGCCAATGGTTACAGTCTACAATGGCTTCTAGACGGAAAAAGGTTCATCAACATTTTGAAGACTTGGAACAATGCTATTTCACAACAAGATTAAAGGAGATGAAATTGAAGCATTCTGTCAAACCAGGTTTAGATTCTATTTAAATTTCCACTTATTGTATTTCATTCTTAATTATATGTGTGTTTATATGTGTGTTATATTATATAAAAAAATAATTACTTATCTGCTGCACACAGTTTTATAATATGTGGTTTTAATTGCCCATTTTTAAAGGACTTGAAGTCCTCACACATTGCAAAGCACCATAGGAACATAATGGTGGATGCTGGGCTGCCTGTCACTATGTATTGCAAACTTTTATTTGTGGAGAAATAAAAATTCCACCAATGCCTAGACTTAAATGCAGGTCCCTTGCTCTTGAATGATATACAATGTTGTATTTCTATCTAAGAATGCTGGCACAGTCTATTCTTATGAAATTTAGCCTTTCCACCCTTATTCTTTGGGAACCTACAGCCCAGCTACCAAATCAATGTTTTGCCTCTGGTTATTGAGATTGATAGCTCAACTCTGACGACTCTGAGCTGGACTCTGACGATTTAGGTGCTATAGAAGTGAATAAATGGGATTGATTGATCACTATTAGCCTAATTGTCAATCTAGAAATGTCAAGTCACAAGACACTCTAAGCGTATACACAACATGTTTTGCTATAAATTGCATGTGTCGCTATATTATCATCTGAAAAAAAATAGTGATAATCTGCACTGACACAGTTGTGGCAATTTTATTTACAACATTTTAATTTTGGAGTAATCATTATATAATTGTGCCATCAGTCAATAAAATATTACTGTTCCCTATAGCCACATCCAAATTGTCAAATTTAACTCAAGTTAACCTGACACTGTTACACAAAGTCATCTTTGTAGACAATCTTTGTACTGGTAAATCACAACCAGCAAATAGAAGTCACAGAAATATTTTCTACATGTATTGTAGTAATTTCTTTATGCAATTAATCTCTTTTAAAACATAGATGTGCCAATAGGACTGAGAGAAAGACACATGCCATTGTCACTGGTGGAATCTTATAGTAAACTTGATTCAAACTGAGTTGGGAGTGTTGATTAACTATATGGTCACTGGATGATTCAGCTCAGTTTTATTTCAAATCTACTACAATTTACCACCAGCGACCATGACTTGTCTTTTTCCCAGATTGAATAGCACCTTATAAGGGAACACTTGTGATGGCTGATAATCCACAGTGACTCAGTGATCACCAATTAATAAGACATGAGTGTTATTACATGTTGGTGAACTAATAAATATATAATTGTTTTGCTTTAATAGATATAGAACCTAATATTCCTGGAAGTAACAATAGCTCACTTAGTACAAACAGTAGTAATGGGAGCACTGCAGACTTATGTGTGGACAGCTTGGGTGAATTTACAGAGAGTCTATCCAAATTCACTCGATACAGTAGTTTCAGAACTCTAGCTACGCTGAACTATGCTAGTGACATATGCAACACATCAAGTATTGTCTCCAGGTATGTACTGTAGGTACTATGTGGTGGAGAATTATTGTTTTAGTGCTGTCTATTTTTGTTATTATTTTTATTTTTCAACAATTTGAAGACGTAAACGCTCTCCAGTCGCCAATATTTATCAGATCTTCGCAATTTTTTTTCTGAGCACTCGCTGATGAATTATCCTGTTTAAGTTCGAAAATCAGCTAATTTGCATATCCAAGATGGTCGCCATGGGATAATTTGCATATCCAATATCGATGATCGACCTAAAGGCTCTCCAGTTGCCAATATTCATTCGATCTTTCCAAATTTTTTTCTGAGCACCCTCTGATTAATTATCCTGTCTGAGTTCAAAAATCAGCTAATTTGCATATTTAACATGGCCGCCATGGGCTAATTTGCATAGCTAAGATCGACGTTTATCAGATCTTCGCAAATTTTTTTCTGAACACCCTCTGAATAATTATCCTGTCTGAGTTCGAAAAATCAGCTAATTTGCATATCCAAGATGGCTGCCATGGCACTTATGTTATATAGCCCCATCGTTACTACATTGGCAATAAACTTTTAATTGTGGAAGGTGGAGACTTTCATATTTGCTATGCAAATATAAGATCTAGTTTGGTATACATCTACAAAATTCTCAGAACAAGAATATTTATTATATTTGCTTCTTCTCTTGAATATATAATTCATTAGATTATATTATAAATTTCAGTCTATTGACTTTTATTGAGTATAAACATCACTTGCTGGAGGTTGGTTCCTTGCTATATTCCTCTCAGACTGTTGCTTTTGCCTCCACTGCTGCTTCCGCCCCGGTTATTTGTTTTCTCGATAACAGCAAATTTGTGAATTGCTTTTTTGTACTTCGCATAGACATTACATGCCAATGGGGAATTTAATTTATGTCCTTTTTACTTCATAATTATTATTAACCTATTTATTACTGTGGAGACTAACAAGGAAAACCTTCAAAATGATGCAAAATAGTTTGGCCATGCTTATTAACAAAATTACAATTATATACCATGACTAATTTCGCCAAAGTAAAAACTTTAAGATAGTTGACTGGCAGTCATATTTTTTCAATTTTGTTTATGTAAATACATCAATATAAAATAAAGTGCCCGGTCTTACACAAGTTAAGGATAGCACATGACAAAATTCCCAGATATAAATTTCAGAATAGCCTCTCTGGCGGCTATTTTTCTTAATTTTGCTCTTTATTGCATAAGTCTTGCATGATAGCTAAATTGTTATTATAAAATAACCAGTCGGTGTTTGACAATGGGAATATCACAATTTATAGATGTAAATGGCCTACTGACTTGCCGTAACAGAGGGCTGCTTTTGTGTTTCTTCCAAAAAACTCTTTTTACAGTCTTCTTACAGATTTTGATCTATATTTTGTTTTAGCATTGAATTTGATCGTGACTGTGATTACTTTGCTATTGCCGGTGTGACTAAAAAAATTAAGGTAAATATTTAGAAGTTTTTTTCATTTTAAACATACTGCTTAAATTGAATATAGAGATTATCTGAATGATGTCAGTGTTTAATATAATCCTTGCAATATGTTTGATCATGGCCACTGTTTTCCAAACTTTTAGCCGCACAATAAATAGTGTGTAGATGTTTGTGAAGATGAATATTTCTTTGTAATGAAAATGTATGTAGCCCTGAACAAAATTCTCCCATTATTTAACATTACACCAAGGTTATGGCAGCTAAGCAACATTCAATATGTATTTTCTAGGTATTTGAATATGGAACTGTGATACGTAACCAGATTGACATGCACTACCCTGTGAATGAGATGCTTTGTCAATCTAAAATTAGGTGAGCCTTTATTGTCTGCTTCGAGTTATGTTTATAAAATGATTGCACTGTAAGTCACTCTTTCCTTTTGTTTTTAATTTTTGTCCTTGGTCTTCTGTTCCTCAGTCTACACAAAATTACTTTACCTTTAAAATGGTATATGATTATATTGCATAACTTCTTAGCGTATCTAGTGTCAAAAATATTGTTCGACAAAATTGGATGATTTTGAGAAAATGGCCTTTGAATTCAAAAAGCTCAAAAAAGGCATTTGTACATTTTTCAAAAAGCAAAACAATTGGTTTAAAATTAGGTAAGTAAAAGAAATATTTGTTTAGACCCCAGTTTTAAAATGCTA
The DNA here is from genome assembly GCA_964017125.1 of Flabesymbios commensalis. Taxonomy (NCBI): domain Eukaryota; kingdom Metazoa; phylum Annelida; class Polychaeta; order Terebellida; family Flabelligeridae; genus Flabesymbios; species Flabesymbios commensalis. Next base: position 16,518,885 of record OZ024905.1, read on the forward strand.
AACATGATTCTTATTTTTTTTTAACTTTGACAGTACAGGCCTGGTGTTTTAATAATCAGAATGTTTACATTGCATGAATATTTCCTACTCATTAGGGACTGCTACCATGGTAACATGTAAATAAAAAATAAATTTCCCTAATTCAAGTATAAATTGAACTAAAAATTAAATAATATGTATACTTCTATGCCACACTCTTTTAGGATTTGAAAATAATCATATGTAAATAAAAACTTCTGTAAAAATTGGAAAGAGGCCATATCAAGGTCATTTTCTTTTAGGGGCCCTAGCATTTTTTGCAAACTACCACTTACGACGCATTTTGGCAGATCAGGTCACATATGAATGTAATTTGTACTCTTTGAACTAAATTACGATATTTTTTGAAGGGTGTTGGTGATCTTTCGCTTTAGAAATGCATTTGTTAAATGTAACCTTGGCCAAGGAAATTACAGTGTTTCTTGCCAATAGCAAGGAAGATTAATAATGTGCCATGGCAATTACATGTATTGCTGAATTGAGAAAAGTTCACAATTGGTCAGCCAATGCTGTAACCAAAACCCTTCCTTTAGCCATTCTGTTCCTATACTGAATATCAGAAATATCCTAAATCGCTTTAAAATATAATTTGTGTTAGTTTCAGTTAGTATGTCACAAATTAATGTGGATCCTGCATGATTCACTGAGCTACCATATTAATTCTGATTCTGCAAGGCTGACCATTATATGTTATTTTATGATTATTTTCCTATAATGTTCATATGTTTAGCTCTATCATGTGGAGCTCATACCACAAGGGAATGCTTGCGAGTGCAGACTATGACGGTACAGTCACATTGTGGGACGCCTTTGCGGGTGCGAAAAGCAGAACATTTCAAGTAAGTTTCTACTTTTGTTTTAACCACTGTATTTAAAACCACAATTTTAAACATTTTGTGATTTTTGTGTGTGTTCATACTGTATTTTTTAATGGTGATGGTTAAAATGTCCGCCAATTGCTTCTTTTTTGGCAAAGAATTCATTTCCTCGTATAATAACTGTCCAACATGCCTGTAATTAAAAATAAAAGGTCCTGGGATACAGTAGAGTGAACATATAATAAATTATAAGTCATTAATTGAATCTCACAATTGCTGGTAACTGATTTTTTTATTTCTGATGTTGGAAGACACTGTGATGCCTACATGATAAATTTTAATGTTTTCTGTAGGAGCATGAGAAGAGATGCTGGAGTGTAGACTTCAATAACATGGACCCTAAACTGTTAGCATCTGGCTCCGATGATTCCAAAGGTGAGATAATAGTAGAATAATTCTAACATAATGTGAAAATCAGGTAGAACTATCAAGCCCCCGGGATCGAACCAGTGACAACTGACATCAGGGGCCTGAGTGCTACCATTAATTTTTTGAATACATTCAGGCTGATTTCAGGGCCTATTGATTGATCAGTTTCATAGTGCCCTAGTATAACATTCTAGGCTTGTAACATGATGCTGTACAAAAGCATGTGGTATGCAGGAAAAACAGAGAATTCATGGACGAGCAGAGACGTATGACGGACTGGAGTGATTACTACTCTGGTCATTGATTCTTTGGCCACACTAGTTGCACTCATGCCTAATGATGACATTGTTGGTTGTTTGATCCCCGGGCTGGGCTGTTTAATACAGCTGCTTTTGCTCCAGCATATATACACAATCTATTTAGAAGAATATATAAAAGGAGGTTGGTAACCAAAACAATAGGGTGATGTACGCCCTGATGAGAGTAACTTTCCTTTGAATTGTGAGCTGCATACATGTACTGTATGTTTTGAATGGAAAATATTGAAATAAATATTGTAGTTCATTGACAATACAAAGAATTAAGTGGTAGAATTGCAATTGTTTTTTTATTAACCTCAATTTGATTTGCATCATTTATGATTATTTTCATTAACAATGTGTTTTCTTTTAGTGAAATTATGGTATACAAACATGGAGCACTCTGTGGCAAGTTTAGAAGCAAAGGCTAATGTATGCTGTGTCAAATTTAACCCTGAGAGTCGTTACCACCTTGCATTTGGATCGGCAGGTATTTTATAACTTTATTGAAAAAGAACAATTTAATATATGTGATGCATTTCCCCCATACATGTTTGTCACATCTATGTAAACATACATTTTTCTCATAAAATCAACTTTTCAGGTAGTTTATTTGAATTTAAAAAGTCTCCATCCTGTATGTCACGTGATGGAGATTTATTTTTGTAGAGAGCACTGTCTATTGTTTTAATTATTACATGTATTCAACTAGTTGATGTAATTGCTCTTCAGTTGCCAATAATAATCTGATCTTTAATATGTGTTTAGCCTTCTCTGAAGGATCACCCTGGTTAAGTTCGAAGATTAGCTAATTTGCATATCCAAGATAGTTCTTCCTTACAAATTGACCTAATCACTTTACAGGCGCCAATATTGATATGAGCTTCACCGAATTATTCCTAAACATTCTCTGATGGATTGCGCTGGCTAATTTGCATTTTTCTTCCATACAAATGCTTTACAAACCCTACCGCCCGATGCCAAGGACAACATAAAAATACCTGGGCTACTGAATGTAACTATGTACCAAGTCAGACAGGCAACAATCAGAAGATAGATAATTAAAAAAAAAAGAAAATTAGAATATGACACGGAAAACACTGTACTTCCATGTTATCAATGATTGTAGTCTGGAATTGCATCTTAAATATTTTTGTGACTCGTTTATCAGAAAATCTTGCATTTTTGGCGGGCGACCACAGGGTATCACAAGCTAAATTTGGGGCTAATAACCCCACCATTAATTTTGTAAAGCCCTGTACAGTCGCCAATATTAACCTGACCTTCACCTGTTCCATGATGCATGTTTTTGTGTGGTCATGTTCTCCACCAAATGATCTCAATAAAGCTGCATATATATAACCCTAATATTGTGTTTCCTTATGTGTCTTAGCAATATCAAATTTACTTTGCAGACAAAAAAAAAATGTGTGTATGATATAGTAATGAGAGCTTAACATCTCTAATGTTCAATTTTCATATCTTTTCAGATCATTGTGTTCATTATTTTGACCTACGAAACTCTAAGCAAGCTCTTATGGTGTTCAAAGGACATAAGAAAGCTGTGTCATATACTAAGTTTGTGAACCCCTATGAAATAGTATCTGCGTAAGTGAACATTCACCTTCTGTTGTTGAACTTATTGCAAGGCAAATATTTTGGTACATAAATTAGTAACCATGTTGAACCACTTACTTTGTGAGCTGACAGCTGATAATATGTTCCACAAGAAAAAGTTGTTCACACTTAATGTGAAATTACAATGATGACCCATTACTAGTCGACACATCTATTATGTGTAGCTTTAGCAATACCACAAGACACTGTGAATTAGAATGTGTACCTACCAGGCTAACCCTGAAGAGTAAAAAATATTTCTTACTATGTCGCTTATGTGCCGCTAAGCAGTTTTTAAAAGAGAAATATTTCTTAGATCCTGAGAATAATATATATTGTGAGTTAAATTTAAATCACATATCTAAGTAATTTTGGAAGTGGTGGGTCGCAGTAGCAAGACACATCTTTAAGGGAAAGAAAAATCATTTGGTGGGAAGATACAATCATTTACCAATATGAGCGCTATCATTCAAATAAGCAGACCATTTTTCTGGTGTGTCAGATATTTCATAAAAGTTTCATTAATTTGATTCTAGGCTTATTGAGTACATTTCAGAGAAATTACACAAAATGATGAGTACTTTCTTGGGAGATAAAAAATATTTGACTGAACGTCATGCACGTTACCTTTGTGGTCAGAACGCATAAAAACTATGTAAAAAGCAGTAGATTACCCCCCTTGTGGTCCTAAATTCAACTCTGATAATTATTGCACATAATTTAATAAAGAACAGCTGAGAACAGCTAGGCCTAAGTAAAATGTGTTCAAACACGACAACCCTCAGAATCAGCCACTGGCCTAGTTTAGTGTGACTAGACCCATATATGAAGATATATATGTTTTATTGCAATGATAAGTTTAATTTAATTTATTATGAAAAACGAAATTGTGGGAATGGTGAAGCCCCTATGAATGGAATGTTTATAAGCTCAAGGATCGACACTAACTGATCTCAGGTAGTAGCCCAAAGGGCCAGTAACTTTTAGATAATTACTGGCCCTTAGCCTTATCGTTCTAGTCATTAGTGTACACAGTATCAAGGGCAGTGTGATTTTTTCGTTTCACACAGGGCCAGTATCTCAGCTGATTTACTGGCCCTCAGTGATTTGTACTGGCAACGGGCCGGTGTTATTGTCAATCCCTGTAAGCTCATTATATTTTGCTACCTCTTCTGTTTTAGGTTCAAAATATTATACTTCATAATAATTTCTGTTTTTAGATCAACAGACAGTCAGTTGAAACTGTGGACACTCACTACACCACAGTGTGCGCGAACATTCAAGGGTCATATCAATGAGAAAAATTTTGTTGGTTTGGCCACTGATGGTGATTATGTGGCTTGTGGTCAGTATTTGAAAAATGATCCATATTGGTAATGAAAATCATGTACTAAAGTTTGAATTTGTAGAGCTATTAATGAGTGAAATGCGGCTTGAACATTAAAAAAAAAAAATTCACAAATATAATCAAAATGTCTTCATGCCTTAACACTTCATATTTGTTTAATTTGATACCAAGCATTTTCAAATCTTTGTGTTCAAACACACATTTCATTCCCAATGACAGTGATTTAACTGGCTGATAGAATAGATTAAAATTCCCTAGTCGTGCTCAGCGCTTGAAAGATTTATTGTAATTTTGCCCTGAGATATTGCTAAACTTTCTTTCAGTATCTTATCATTTCAATAAATATTTAGTTTAGGGTCTTAAACAAGCAATTCTGAAATTTGTTTCCAATCCTGATGATTTTACTATGTTATTCATACACTGTGAGTGTTTTGGTTACTCACTATTTCCTCTACTTAGTTTAACTGTTAATTTCTTCTTTCATGCCTGATAAATTTCTTCTAACAATCATTGTCATTTCATTTTTTGCAGGGAGTGAAAATAACTCGCTCTACATTTACTATAAGGGCTTGTCAAAACAACTTCTTACGTTCAAGTTTGATACTGTAAGAAGTGTTCTGGTAAGTTATAATAGTTTCAAGAATTGATTGTGCAAAGAGATAAATTTGTTATATAATCCAGGAAGTTTTAGATAATTTATCATTAAAACTTGTACATTGTTCTCTTATAAGAAGAAACAGATAATGCTTGCAATTGTAATCATTTTTATGTTAGCAATACATGTACCTAATTGTGTCTTTTCGCCTACTCCATAGGAACGCGAAAAGAAGGATGAAGAAGCGAATGAGTTTGTAAGTGCTGTATGTTGGAAACCGGTATGTACTTTTGATTTTTTGATCAATATATTTATAATGTTAAATATATCACTTTCTTTTTACTTTGATTCATCAGAACTGAAGTTATTGTATCATATTTAAGAGCAGTTCTCTACTCACCTGGTTGATACGGAGGGCTTTAATGTTTTAGTGGATCCATCCAGGAGACATCACCTATGAGTCTGTATTCACGTGGAGATTATTAGTCACAAATGTCGATCCAATGCTGGTATACTGTTGGATCAGCCTTGTATGACCCACAATAAACCACAATTAGGTCAACTTCTCCTGTTTACTATGTTATAAGCCACAATTAAGTACGAGATACTGGCCCAAGGCTGGCCTAATATGAGTTCAATGTCGTAGACAGTGGACCAACATTAAGCCAATTACAACACCAGCCTAACATTGAGTCAATGTCTAGTCTGCTGGTACCCGCATCTATTGACTTGAATCAGGCTGTCTTCAGGTTTCAGATGACCCTCACCCTCCCCTCTTCTCTCGGCATGGGTGTGACAATTCTGTAAGGAAAATACAAACATAATTTAATCAGATAACAGGTCATTGGACAATGCCCTTGAACTTGATAAGATCAATAGATTATTGCTACTAATTTTAACAAGACTACAATTCATTTGAAAATGAGTGGAATGAAGTTCTAAAGACTTGGTTAGGCCAGTTACTTTCAAAATGGCAATACTATTGTAGCCTAATATTGTGAGTGAAAATTTTGGTGTGACATAAAAAGACTAGCATGGTTAAGATTGTATTGTGCCTTACATCAGTCAAGCCTAGCTGTATTCTCCCTCCAGCCATGGGGCTTCATAGACGATACAACTTTAGTCATGATGTACTTTACAACTATAAGTATAAGTACATATACATGCTAACCATGAGTTAACAGGTGACCTTCTGTTTTGTTCCTCAACACTTTACTGAACAGTTTTAAGCTGATCATTGAGAAATTGATACCATTTTAATATATGCAAATATATTAAAAATGAGGGCACTGCAACAAATTTTATTTTCTTGTCATCGGGAAAAAGTGTTATTATAAAATTGTTTGTTACTTATATCTATATCAAATAAATCTTTTATTTTATTTTTATACTTGCTGTACTAAAGCATCAGTAACAGGCAATGATTTGTCTCTTAGTCCCCTATTAATGACTGTAAGAAAATTAAGTATCACAGTATGGAGCATTGTGGATTCGCTAGTATTTTATGTCATTTATTATCCCAAGTGTAACGTACCGATTGATTGACATATTTATTGATTTTAGGCAAATTTTTTTATTGCCCATATCTAATTATATTGGTATACCTGCGGCTATAATTGTTATTATTACTATAGACTTGACAATAAATTTGTTCACCTTCTGTTTTTTTATTTCTTTCAGAATGCTAGTGTTGTCTTAGCTGCTAATAGCCAAGGGGTGATCAAGGTGAGGCATAGCATGTTTTAGATATAGACCCTCTGGGTGGATTTTATTTTGCTCATTTTTGTGTGGTTAGTTAACTGTATTATAATGCAATTGTCACATTTAATATACGATCTTATAATATATTTTTTAGCAGAAATGATCAGATGGTTGGGGTGGTTGACTCCTTTCTGGTATATATTGATACCCAGACTAAACAGTTGAAAAGTGTATGTGTGGTCCTTCCATTAAAAATCACATGTCGGGGGTGATGTTTGAAAAATTAGTTAATGACAGAAATGGGTGTATCGACTACAGTCTGTTTCACCATATCCTGGGAGTAGCCTTTTTTCCATTTTTATCTGTCGCTATTCGATTTGGTGGAGTTTTGTTGTGTAATTTGTAAGTTAGACCATTTGGCATGTAATAAAATTCTTGTTTCACAGTTATGGTGAAATGAGACCTGTCATTGTGAAATTTTATTATATGCCAAATGGTCTAGGCTAACTCTGATAATACACAACAAAATGCTATCAAATTTTTCAGGGATGTTGGGGAAAGATGATAAAATTGACGCCAGAAAATTGTTCTAACAGCGATCAAGCAAATTAAAAAAAGACTACTCCCAGGATTTGTTGAAACAGACTGTAAACCTTTTATTATGCACACAAAAATGTTTTCATATGATTAAGGGGCAATTTTAATATGCATCTTTTTACCCAGTTGGCCTAACTCTTATTTTACCTAAAAATTGGTAAAATATTGACCAACAATCAACACAATTCAATGGCACATCAGATTACTATGGTAATGTTAAAAAATATATACCGTGGGGCCGATACATGATAGCAAATGAAAAGAATGCAATATGCTAAAATAATTAGTAACTAGAAATGACCTTTACTTTTCAAGTAACAGTAAAGTTTGGACTTTGTTTTTGCGATTTTTTGTGATATTTGGAAATTTTGGAGCATTTAGACCATTTAGAAAATTTGAAACATTTTTATATTTCGGGCATTTGAGAAATTAAGAACATTTGGAACAATTCTCTGCAATTACAACTGTTATTTTGATGTTTAAATTTGGCATTTAAAATGTTGCTACTATTAATATCAAACACCCGATGTTGGCTGAATGCTGGGTCACTGTTCGCGATGCTGGACCATCACTGAAACATTATTTGATATACATATGTATTTTAATTATTACCCCTGGTAATTAGAGGGTCAAGACGGTCGGGAAGCCCGGTACAAGCCACCACCATAACGCGGCGTCCACATAACAAAGACGCTTTGTGTTGACCGACTCTCCTATTGAATTGATCAACCGACATGCAAATCACTCTACCAACATTAGTACACATAGTGGATTTAATAAATCCTGAACAATTCTGGATCCACTAGCGGGATCACTGAAAAAAGCTTAGCCTGGTACCTGAATACCTCAGGATCATTGTGCCAAACTTTGACGTCGATTACTCCTAAACTGAAGGAGAAATAGCCCTTGCAAAAATGGTCAGTGGTAATCCATATAGTGGATTTATGAAATCTGGATCAAATCCAGATCCACTATCGTGATCAATGAAAAAAAGGTCTAGTCTGGAAGATGTATACCTAAGGACCATTGTGCCGAAGTTTGAAGTAGATTACTTGTAAACTGTCTCTGTAATCGCGGACTAAGAAAGATAATAATAATAATAATAATAATAAGATGAAGAAAGTCTCTTTTGGATACTAAAAAACTTGGACGTCGATGACGACGTCCAAACTTAATTAGTGATGAACTTGAGTCTGACATTCTGCAGACAGTACTGTCAACAGAATCACATTGATGATGCACTTTATTATCAGTGCAAACAAAATCAAAACCACCTGGTTTAATTAACGTCATTATTTCAACCCTTTTACTCCAATAGGCCATTTGTAACATGCAACTATGTAAATGAACCAGCTTTTTGTTAATTATTGACATTTTAGGAAATTAACTGGACTTGGGCGAAGCATGTAATAAGAAGCATGTGCGATACTGAGATTTGTATCATTGTGCTTACAATCTCTGCCTTTATCCCAGTTAGGAGTTCTACCCTCACTTGACCACTCTTTTTTTTTTATGAAGATCATATTATTTTAATCAAAGTCTGTGATTGTCTGTCCGGTCTCATTTGTTTTGCCTTATAACCAAGGTTGCACTATATTGTTTGTTTGTTACAGGCATAATTTATAGTATTGGTGTGAAGTTATACTATTTTTAGTATTTGGCCTCCCCTTTTTTATCCCCCGCCCGTAGGGGAAGGGGGATTTAAGTCGCGCCAGCATTCTGTCTGGCGTCAGCTTTTTTTGTGGGCGCAAAAACTCAAAAACTACTGGTTAATTTTTTTTAAATTTAACATGACATTCACGGCAACATGGGGATGTGCAAATGATTTTTTAAAGATGCTGCCAAAATTTAAAATGGCCGCCAGAGGTCAACTCCAAAAAAATTTGTGGGCGCAAAAACTCTAAAACTTAAATTCAGAAATCATTCAAATTTTACTATCACATTCCCCACCATATGGAAATGTGCAGGTGACATTTTCAAGGTTTTACTGAAATTCAAAAGGCCGCCACGGACCATCTTCAATTTTTTGGTTGGTGCAAAAACTCAAAAAATTAGTTTAGACAATTTTTTTGAATATTTTAACATCACATTCCTAGCTACATGTGGATGTGCAATTGATTTTTACCCCTCGGCCCGGTGGGCCCGAACGGGTATTGTCGTCCCTTTCGTGCGCAGCCGTCTCCGCCGCTGCACACACTCTTTTGGCTACTACACCAACATGGCGCAACAGATTAAATTCATAATTCATACAAACATCCAACCCCTCCCTGCACTTTTTTTATCCAAGGTCATAGGTCAAAGGTCAAGGTCAAAGATTTATAAAAATTGTTGTTAACACGATAACTTGAAAAAAAATTATTGGATCTCCAATTTTTTACGTGAAGTTACCCATGAGTATGGAGATCACCTGATTAGATTTTCAGCTTTCCACCGATAATCAAAATGTTCGCCACCTGGCAACTAAATTTTTTTTTCGACTCAATTTTTTTCTTCTCATAATTCCCTTGAAACCTGGTGTATATATAGGTTTTCAGGGTCTGCGTGTCTGTTGGCATTGTCCGTTTTCCGAAAACGAGGCTATGGCGGCCATCTTTAGTTTTTAATTACAAAATTCCTTGTTAACGCGATAACTTGGAAAATAATTATTGGATCTCTCCAATTTTTTATGTCATGTTGCCCATGAGTATGGAGATGACTTGATTAGATTTGCAGCTTTCAACCGAAAATCAAAATGGCCGCCACCTGGCGAGTAAAATTTTTTTTTAAACTTTTTTTTTCAGATTTCCCTCGAAACCTGGTATATATAGGTTTTCGGGGCTGAGAATCTATTGGCATTGTCTGTTTTAGTGTGCGACTGAAAGCGAGGCTATGGCGGCCATCTTGATTTTTTAATTTAATAATTCCTTGTTAACGTGATAACTTGAAAAATAATTATTGGATCTCTCCAATTTTTTATGTGAAGTTACCCATGAGTATGGAGAAGACCTGATTAGAATTTCAGCTTTCCACCAATTATCAAAATGGCCGACACCGAGAGACTAATTTTTTTTTAACCTTTTTTTTCAAAATTCCCTCGAAACCTGGTATATATATATAGGTTTTCGGGGTCTGCGAGTCTATTAGTATTGTCCGTTTTCATGTGAGACTGAAAACGAGGCTGCGGCGGCCATTTTGGTTTTATCAATTTTAATAAATCGGTCTTATTTTCAATTAATTGCCTTGAAACCTGGCATATATAGAGTCACTGCATGAGCCAAGGGGTATTCGAGTGCTTGCACGGTATTTTTTAAAGATGCTACCAAAATTCAAAATGGCCGCCAGAAGTCAATTCCAAAATTTTTTGTGGGTTTAAAAAATTTAAAACTTAACGTCACAAATTATTCAAATTTAACAGTCACATTCCCCACAATATGAAGATGTGCAGGTGATTTTGCTGTGATTCAAAATGGCCGCTACGGATGAATTTCAATTTTTTCGAGGTCGCAAAAACTTAATGTCGTAAATTAATCAAATTTTACAATCGCATTCCCCACGATATGGAGATGTGCATGGTCTTTTTTCAAGGTTATACGGGAGTTCAAAATGGTCGCCATGTATGAACTTCATAATTTATGGCGGGGGATGATATAGGACTTCAGTCCTCTTGTTAACTTAAGTCAGTGGTGTCAGTGGAAATCATTTGTTTACCTGTTGTCGCTCATAGCATTAGATGGTTTCATGCTTGTGTTAACTGTTTGCAGGTATTGGAGCTTGTTTGAAGATGGGGGAACTGATGCATCTGTGATAATATGCCAAATAATACTTCTCAGTGTGCTTTAATAGGTCACTGCTTCTTAGCTCACTGCTACATTAACAGACTACATATGGTATAGTGAGTGTGTATGCAGTGTTGTGGCCCAAAGCAAAACGTTTTTATAGGAAATTTACAATGCCTTAAAAGCCACTAATCACATTAAGCACATGACCCATTACATGGAACCATTACATTGAGGAATTTTCCAAAGTATTTTTACAAACAGGAGGGAAGTGCATATTATTATGCATATTAAGAATCCGTATTTATGTGAACATTATCCATTGAACAGTAATATAATTGACGAAAGAGAATACTCTGCAACAGTGCTTATATAAAATATATGTGTATGTGCCTTACAATGAAATATAAACTATTCCAGTGGAACAGTGTGATTCTTGACAAGCTAATATTATACACATCCTGTAATCGGCGTTGTGTTATGGAGGTTTATGTTATATGGTCATCATAGTATTATACTATCCGGACCACATAACACAACACCAGTTACAGGGTGTATTATGTGGAAGAGAGCATGATTGTTCAATCATTCTTTTCAATAAGTATGTCCTTCTCAATTATCAAATTAAAATATCTAAAATACTAGTCGAAATATATAAGAAAAATATAAATTTTAAATACTGTAAAAATGATCAAAACTAATAATAGTACTGTACTGAACAAACTAGATACCCAAATCCAATAGATCGACTGCACACCATCACATGAATTAACCTTGAAAATTTAATTTTGGAGAATTAAAAGGTAATTTGTCAATTTATTTTCAAAACATTTGGCTCAGACATTAGAAACGTTATTTGCAGTTGTTTTATTTTATTTAGATTAACCATTTAATAGTATAAGTCATTTTATCAAAGTGGAATACTTTTTTTACTATATAATCGATGCTGTCTCAATCATTATTACTGTCACTAAATTATATTTCTAGTGATTACAAGTTTGATATTTTACCTGGCCAAAACAAGTAATCATTTTCTTACAGACCTTATGAGTTGCTAATGTGAGGGTTTGAAAACAACTTTTGTTGCAGCCTAGTATGTCAATTATCATTAGTAGTAGCTGAACTATTATTGACAATGAATAAGTAATGGACGGATATCGGTCACAGCATTATCCACAATAAAATCTATCTGATGACAATACAGTCATCCTGAATATAAGCTGTAACAAGTACACTCTGTACAAAAATATCTTGCTTCACGAAGATGCTTTTTTTTAAATATTCGTATCACTCCTTGCTATTTTTGATTATTTTAAAAATCGATCATTCATAACCTGAATGCCAGTTTCAAATGAATAAAAAAAAGTCAACGTTTTAAAAAATTAGACGTTTAATTTACAATTGCTGTTTTGGAGATCTTCACCTCCACATTATGCTAAATTGCAGTTTTTGTGAAAAACAGTAACTGTTTGAGAGCGTTTAAAATCATCACCCAAACAATAAGGGTAATAAATGAATAGTAATCTATTGAGCAAAATATTTAATATTCCTCATAGCAAATAAAAGCCTGCCAAAGGTTTTTTTGTATGATTAGTAATTTATGGAGCAAAATATGTAATATTCCTTATAGCAAAGAAAAGCCTGCCAAAAGTTTTTTTTCATAGACTAAGCGATTCGAGTTTATATACATAAAATGATTCATACTTTCTTAATAAATTGACCAGTTTACACCGAACAGCAGAATTTTAAAAGTTGTATTCTGTAAACCTGCTGTTTTGTATGTTGTATATGCAATATTATCTGTTTAAAAAATTACAAATCATACATTTTTGTGTGTGAATTTATATAGATAAACTATAACGACACATATTAATATTTCTGTAAATATTAACCATTGACATCGTTGTAATTATAATGCAAATGTTGTATTCATTATTTATTGTATAAAGAAAGATGTCAACTTTACCTGTTTTTGTTTTCTGGTGCGCAGATAAATCAGTGAGCGTTAGAGCTGTGAAAAACGTACTTTTAAAGTGCTTTTGTTTAGATTTCACGACATTTTCAACTTCATATTATACATTGAAAAATCAAGAAATACTAATGGTAATTTTATTAAAGTTGCTGCAGAAATGACCCTCTTCTCTCTCCCACCAGTGAAACATTGCCTTTCGATTGCTATCACCACTAGATGATGTGTATCTAATAATGAACAATTGTTTAGGAGTGTATGCCTATTGTTGTCATGTGGCATGTCCGCCGTCCGTCTGTCCACCAATTTAAACAACATAACTTGTTTCGCTTTATTGGAATGCACATTAAACTTCACTAACTGTCAGGTTATGACTAAAGTTTGATTGAGTTCACATTTGACCTTTCTGTGACCTCTATGTCCTTGATTCACTCGACAATTTGTATAGCTCCAAAACTTATACCTTATATTTATTTCACTAAAAGCTCAGAGGTAGGCTCACAATGGGTGAAAACTAGGTAGGCTAACGTTGGCCAAAAAGACAATTATTTTTTTATTATCATGCGTAATATCTGGAAAACCGTGCTAGCTAGCTAGACAATGACTAGAACCAAATGTGTGGTTTCAGGTAGGCCTAGGGATATGCCTTGAAAACTAGATTCAACTAGATCAAATTCAAAATGGCGGATTATCGTCACTCCATAATTAGCTCCCGCCGTCACCGTAGGTGAGACGGAGGGAGCTATGGATTCTACCTCCGTTTTTTTTTGGCCTCTTCTTTTGCCTATAACTTTGTAAGAAAATACGCTAGGATAACAATTTTTGGTATGTGGGTTACCTCCAGGTGGCTAATGGACAGGTTAAAATATTTTTAATCTGAATTAAATACGCAAGGTTGCAGAGGAGAAAATGATGATGTTACGGCGTTGGGCCGTCCGTAAACAATTCGTTTCCGGAGCATATCTTTGAAAATACTTGTCCGATTGTCTTCAAATTTTACACACAACACCCCTAGGGGGTCTAGTTGTGCCTTTTGGGGTATTTGAACTTTGACCTACTTCTGGTTCAGAACTATGACCTATTTAGACGTTTTCACGCGCACTTCGTTTCCGGAGCGGATCTCGAAAAGTACTGGGCCGATGACAGTCATATTGCACATACATGTTCTCTAAGGTCCCTAGTTGTGCCTTTTCAGGTTTTTGGACCTTGACCTTGAAGTTGACCCAGCACTTTGACCTAATTTATAACACCGGTAAATCCGACTGAAAGATTTTGCGGAATATCATGAAAACCGCTTAAGATAGCTACACCATTACTATAAAACAAATTGGGAGGTTTCAGGAGAGGATGCATCTTGAAAAATTTCAAGTTGATAAAATTGAAAATGGCCGCCTATCGGCCATTATTCACCTCGACAGGCCTGATATTGCGGAATATCATGAAAACCGCTCAAGATAGCTACACCATTAATATCAAATAAATTGTAAGGTTTCAGGAGAGGATGCATCTTGAAAAATATGAAGTTGATAAAATTCAAAATGGCCGCCTATCAGCCATTATTCACCTCGACAGGCCTGATATTATGGAATAACATGAAAACCGCTCAAGATATCTACACCATTACTATAAAACAAATTGTAAGGCTTCAGGAGAGGATGCATTTTGAAAAAATTCAACTCGTCTAAGTTCAAAATGGCCGCCAATCGGCCATTATTCATTTTCACATGGCCGTTATTTGGTGAACTGTGCTAGATGGCTAGACCATTACTATAAAACAAAATGTGTGATTTCTGGAGAGGATGCATCTTGAAAAAATTTGACTCGATAAAATTCAAAATGGCCGCTTATTGGCCATTATTCACTTTCACATGGCCGTTATTTGGTCAACCATGCTAGATGGCTAGACCATTACTGTAAAACAAAATGTGAGATTTCAGATGAGGATGCATCTTGAAAAAATTTGACTTGATCAAATTTAAAATGGTCGCCTTTTCGGCCATTATTCATTTTCACATGGCTGATATTTGGTAAACCGTGCTATATAAAACAAATTGTAAGGCTTCAGGAGAGGATGCATTTTGAAAAAATTCAACTTGTCCAAGTTCAAAATGGCCGCCAATCGGCCATTATTCACTTTCACATGGCCGTTATTTGGTGAACCGTGCTAGATGGCTAGACCATTACTATGAAACAAAATGTGTGATTTCAGGAGAGGATGCATCTTGAAAAAATTTGACTCGATAAAATTCAAAATGGCCGCTTATCGGCCATTTTTCACTTTCATATGGCCGTTATTTGGTCAACCGTGCTAGATGGCTGGACCATTACTGTAAAACAAAATGTGAGATTTCAAATGAGGATGCATCTTGAAAAAAATTGACTTGATCAAATTTAAAATAGCCGCCTTTTCGGCCATTATTCATTTTCACATGGCTGATATTTGTTAAACCGTGCTAGATGGCTAGACCATTACCTGATTACTATAAAACAAAGTGTGAGTTTTCGGGGGAGGATGCACCCTGAAAATTTTTAACTTACGAATTCAAAATGGCCGACAATCAGCATTATTTACCTCAATAGGCCTGATATCAGGTAAAACGTGCTAGATAGCTAGACCATTACTATAAAACAAAATGTGACGTTTCGAGAGAGGATGCCTTTTAAAAACTTTTAACTCAATCGAATTCAAAATGGCCGCCTATCGGCCACTATTTACTTTCACATTGCTGATATTTGGTAAACCGTGTTAGATAGCTGGACCATTACTATAAAACAAAATGTGAGATTACAAGAGAGGATGCATCTTGAAAAAAATTGATTCGATCAAATTCTAAATGGCCGCCTATCGGCCATTATTCACTTTCACATAGCCGGTTTTTGGTAACCGTACTAGATGGCTAGACCATTACTATAAAACAAAATGTGAGATTTCAGGAGAGGATGCATCTTGAAAAATTTTGACTTGATCAAATTCAAAATGGCCTCCTATCGGCCATTATTCACTTTCACATGGGCGATATTTGGTAAACCGTGCTAGATGGCTAGACCATTACTATAGAATGAAATGTGAGATTTCAGCTGAGGATGCATCTTGGAAAATTTTGACTTGATCAAATTCAAAATGGCCACCTTCAGGCCATTATTCACTTTCACATGGCCGATATTTGGTAAACCGTGCTAGACAGCTAGACGATTACTATAGAATGAAATTTGAGATTTCAGCTGAGGATGCATCTTAAAAAATTCTGACTCGATCAAATTCAAAATGGCCCCCTATCGGCCATTATTTACTTTCACATGCCCAATATTTTGCAAACTGTGTTAGATGTTAGTCCATTACTATAAAACAAAATTTGAGGTTTCGGGGGAGAATGCACCCTAAGTTTTTAACTAATTTATATCAAATTCAAAATGACGGTGAATCAGCTAAACTCGATTGGCCTGATATCGGATAAACCGTGCCAGATAGGTAGACCATTACCGGGATACTTAATTTCAATGGAGGTTTGCAATCTCTGACAGACTGTCTAGTTCTTATCTTACTCTTAGACTGGGCTTCTTAGACCTAGTTGTCTTGCGTCTTGATTTTTGACCTAGACTAGGACTACATTAATAACCCTATACAAAATTGCTTAAATCAAATTCTAATTCGGAGCGGGAGCTCCTGGACTTATGTAGTCTTGTTAACTTTAATATGCTTGATATCTGGCAAACCATGCCAGATAGCTAGACTATTTGGCATTACTACAAAACAAAATGAGCAGTTTTAGGGAGTGATGTGCCTTGAAAATCTTCACTCCATAACTTAAAAATGGCCGACTTGGGTCCATTATGGACAATTATATGGGTAATAGCGGGCAAACTGTGCCAGATAGCTAGACCATTACTATAAAACAAAATGCGTGCCTGGGAAATGTCCAAATTAATCTAATTCAAAAGTGGCTAACGTGTGATCCCCATTGACATTAATATCTGTATTATACATGGCATACTGTGCTAAATAAATAGACCGTTACTGTAAAAGAGAATGTGAGAGTTCAGGAAAGGATGTACCCTAAAAATTTATACTACGCGGGGTATTATTGTGGCCGGCTGGTCTCTTGTTTCCAAGATAAGATGCAATAGCAGTGTGGGAATCTGTTCGCCGGATCTGGAAGTTTTAATGCATACCAGTAACCCCTCCCCCAGGAATGTTGGTAATGGTCATTGATCAAGGCGTTAGAACGACATCTTTTTGTGATCATAGCCAATGACCATACCAGATTAATGGGGCCTACGTAAAACATGTAAAAATTACCATTAAAAAACTGATAAAAATAAACACATTAGATGATGGCTTCAAGAATAAAAATATGTAGGACTTATACATTATTTTTTGGTCATTTGTTAGTATGTTTAAATGCCTACCATACCAAAAAAATACGAATAAAAAACGATAAAAACGAAGAAGTTGCCATGGCAGATGGCTTTAACAACAAAAATATCATTTGCACAGAAAGGCATGCTCATGTGTAGAGTTGTTGATTTAAAAAGTAAAAAATAAGTAATTTTGACAACTTCAGGAATCAAGACGTCATTCGGTGGTCTTTAAATATTACTGAAAAAGGACGTTTTTGAAGATGGTCAATGACCATGGCATAAAAAAACTGGTGAAAAACTAAATAAATAGAAAGGCGTGAGCTGATAATTGATCATACTACTCGTTTAAATTACGTGATTCATAAAGGCAGTGACCATCACAGAAAATAAGAAATAAAAAACTTACAAATTCAAATGTATAAAAGTCGTCTTTTCATGGTTTGATTAGTGACCGTGCAGATGCCTAAATAGACAACGAAGAGCTTATAATACAAAAAAACTAAATGAATACTACAATGTGGACATTGCAGTTTTTCTTTCACATTGTGTAGTGAGACGAGAAAGATTCTGAAGAGAGAGGGCATTGGGGTTACGGGAGTTTTCCCTCAAGATAAATTTAGGCCAGTCATAGGGGCTTTTTAAAAGTATTTCCCGCTAAATAAAAGGGCGCGCCTGCTGAGCCCTCCTGGTTCCGCAGATACATTTTTGGATTTAAAGTTATTTTTGTGCCGAGAAGTTAAGATGTCATTGTACGGCCCTTTGCGGTACCGGTCATTTAAATTAACAACATTTTTTTACGAAATGGAAACATGCGAAGGGTCTATGTAACAGTATAATATATTTGAATATTATCAGTTTGCTTGTGTACACATCATGTGGGCCTTTTTTCTGAAATGGTGCTTTGAATATAAGAGCGACACAATCATGCTAAAATCATCAAAAAATCAGTATTTTTATTTTCACTCCCTAATAGGACCATATGATGTAAACATTTCCATAGGTTTTTTAATTTTTGTGTTGCGTATTTACCAGTTAAGCGAGCCATAACGACGAAATTCCCGTATTTCTTTTTTGAACATGCATGTCCGAAATAAGAAATGCTAAAAAAAACTGATCTTTTGATGATTTTAGCCTGATTGTTTCGTTTAATTATTGAGATAAGTATTACTTTAAATAGCTTGCAACTGTAGGCCCTATGTGTCTGGTGATATACCCACCCAGCAAACTCAAAACGTGACACATGTATTATATTTTAATTCTGGGCCAGTGTGCCAGACGATGGATGAACATTAAACCGACCGAGGGACAGCATTTCGTGACTGTTGGCTATGAATGGACCAGCATATATATTGTGAATCACGATAGATTAAAGGAATGTTAGGGCAATGTTGAGCCATGGCCTATGACGCCGGCACAACATTGATCTAAATGCGGGTCAATATCTTGTGTTCACTGCGAATTCGTATCAGAATCTGTATGGAATTGGACATACATATAGGCTACAAAACTTGGTTCACCATATAAATGTGCGACTCATGAATCTGCTGGTCCCGTATATATAAGTCCTTGAAATAACAACTGCCGAGATTGAAAGATATAAAAAAGTAACTTTGTCAACAGGAATGATGTCAACAGCTCCCAACGTGCTGTCTGGTTGTAAACAATTTACCAATCATACCGGTTTGTGGTACGAACATGGACACAGGACACACATAACACCGGCTGATTCTGAACAGCTGCCATCGACTACTACTTTCTGGGTTCAATTAGTCAGACAATTTGTAATCCACTTTAGAGTTGTTCCCAGAATTCCGTAATGTGAAAGGCCTGACTATTTAAGTCAACAACATCTGTTTGTGTCTTGCCTGCAAAATTTCGAATAAATTTGTCAGTTGTAATCAAAAGCTGACTCTCAAATTAGTCTTTTGATTGGGAGCCATGCTGTAGGCATTTTAAAAATAGGACATAATTTGATTACATGATAAATGATGTGTTCAAGTAATTTAATTTGCAAAAAACGTGTGAGGGAGCTCGACGACGGCCAGTAATTTGCCTGGGGGGTGATGATCCCCTTTTTTCAAGATAGGGCGCAACATTAACCTCTACCCAATCATCGGGAAATTTGCCCATCTGTGGAGATTGCTCAAGAATAATTTTTAAAAAGGGGGATATTTTGCTGGCAGGATTTTCAGAAGCAAATTCGGAAGCTTGTCTTGTCCGGATGCCTTTTAAACACTCAAGTAATTTAGAGACACATTGGACAATAATTTTGAATTTAGCATTTCAGTATTCGGTAGTACTGGTAATTTATGTATATTTGTTTTCGGCTTCTGAAGTAAAAACTGAGCAAAATTGATTGTTTAGAATTTAACTTAATCTACGCCTGCTATTTGAATGCAGCTGGTCGTTTTCCTTTAAAGGAGGGACCATTTCCATTCTGACGTTTTGATTTAATATAACGCCAGCATGGTTTTGATTTTTTTTGCTTTCGAGATTACAGCTTACAGGTTCCTCTTCCGAGCGTAGGCAATTCAGCTCTGAATTGTTTGACGTATTTCAGTTTTATTTCTCGGTTACTAGTTTCAAGTTCGTGGGATCTTTCTTCTAAATAAACTGTATTGGTATATTTGTCAGGCTTTGTCTAGATGCCTTTTAAAGACGTGTATGCATGAGGCAATAACTACCTCATACGGAGGGACGATTCCACAAGCACACAATTCTTTGTGGGAAACTATATTTATTAGGTTTGTTCTGGAACATCTTTTTAAATTTAAGGTTATTGCCTCTAGTGTTGTGAATGTCTGACGTGTCTTGCGCTTCCAGTAAAGGCTGGAGTTGGGAGTCATATTTTCCCTGAAGTATTTTAAACGCTTCTATCATATTGCCTTTTAACCTCCTGTATGCTAGTGTTGGCTAGTAACTTTGGTCTCCTTAATCTATCTGTCTATTCCAGTCTAGCAAGTCCTGAGATGCACTTAGTTGATCTCTGCTGTACATTCTCCATTATTTTGATGTATTTTATTGAATTTAGTTCCCAGATTTGGTTTGCATATTCCAGGAGCAGTCTCTCCAGCGCTACATACAGGCTCAAAAATGTTTTTTCATCTAGGTAGGTGTAGGTTCTCCTAATCGCCCCCACATTATGTGTGCTTTGTTGATTTTTTCATGTGCTCTCAGAATGTGAGGTTTGGGTAGATTATAACTCCTATGTCCTTTTCGCTGTTCACTTAATTTAAAGCGAGCATCGCATCACAAAAGTGCCCAGAAGGGGGGAAGTCCAAAAGGGGGTGCCACCGGGGACATTTTGAATTTTACCACAGCAAATGGTGGCCTCTGGTGACCAGTTAGTGATGTCTTTCTATGATTTTTAGTATGAAAAAATGATTGTCAAATTAATCGTGAGTAAGTTGAAAAAATCGGGAGAATTGTGAGAGAGATCTCAAGCCCAAATCGAGAAACTTGGCACTACTGCCATGGATTAAACATAAACAATTACATTGATTTTGTATTTTTATGTTCATTATAGGTGATAATATATAGCGGAAACCTGATTTTTGCTTGTCGGTGGCGGCCATGTTGGATTTTTCACCAATGGGCAATGGAAAAAAATGGAAACAGTTTTTTTTGTTCAGTTGGGATCTATAAATGTGAGAATTCATAATCGATCAACCTGATCAAAATCAACATGAACATGACATGAATTTTCTATTCTACAGCATATGGGCAAAGCCCGCCACTTCAAGACTTTTCCACAAGCTAATATCAAAAAATCAACTTCTCACTAGACCTCTTTTTACAACCTTATTTTAAAATATAGAAATTATTTTTTCTTTTCCTAAAAAATTGAGATACCAAGTATAAAACATCAATTTTAATCATTTTTTAATAAACAATTAAAATCATCAAAAAACACATACAGAATACGTTACATTTTTTTTTATAGTTTAAGCATTTACCAAAATATCTGATATGTATTGGGCATTTTTGTACAAATACTATACAAAATAAAAACATGCACAATTAAATATAAGAATTTTATTTCAATTTTTCTAAGTGTCAATGATCTTGATATATTGCAGGATACGAGATATAAAGGTTTTTCAAAGTAATAGCGTATTTTTATTTTAGTTTTTTTCTTGATAAGAACAGTAGTGTGTACATGTTCAATACCCTTTCAATATTGTTTTAAATAAACCTAGGCAATACAATAAATTGTGTGTGTCATTGTCACCAGAATTAGTGTATCTACTATTTCACTATACTTCACCAGACACAAAATCATTATCAGAACTAAAAGTAACGTATTCTGTATTTGTGTAAGTGTGAGTGTTTTGTACTTTTGTTACGAAACAGAATGCACTATTACAACATTGTTTAGTGAAGAGCAAAATACGTTACCAAAATACGTTACCAAAATACGTTACAAAATGTAACGTTTTTTGTGTAACGAATTGTGGATTTTTTCTTCTTTTTGCACAATTGTAAAGCTGGGTTCAGTGGCCAGGCTAAATTTTTACTTGCTGTGTGGAGGCATACCTAGTGAGTAACTAAAGGGCCATTTGTTGTTAAGTGTGCATATCACTATATTTTCAGAGTCCATTATAACGCATTCTGTTTTCTTAAAAACTAAATAGCGTCTGCTTGTTTCTATTGATTATTGCAAGAGTAGTACTGTTAGTATCACATAATTTTTTATGTCTTCTTATATAGGCTACCTACCTTAGATTACATATTCATCACACAGCAAGGAACTTTAGTTGATCTTAGAATTTTTGGCAGATAAAAACAACTAACTAACTCAAATGTAACGTATTCTGTTATTTTGTGGCGACATGAACATTAATTCAATTTTGCAAGGGACAATATACTACTTTTGGGAATTTTATTTTTTAATACAATCACTACTATATGTTCGTCAAATTCAAACAATTTATCTTACAAAAACTGCACCCACTCATGAAAAGTGACCTGTCTAAGACAAAAATTTAAGCTGGCGACATGCCAAAAATGTCATTTTTATGGCATTCCAGTGGTCAAAAGCACATTTTTTCTCGTCTAGGCTATGGATAAATATACATTTGCTGAAAGGTCTATGCATGAGTTCAATGATAAAACTGGTTAAACATAAGTGGAGGTCACTACAAACGAGAACACTGCTGGGGTCACATCATTCCTGAAGTCTAGCTAGAGGGCTGACGCGAGATTATGCACTAGTTCTGGTATAAACCCTATAGTGCCTCTCTCTTTTCACCTGGTGAGGTAGATGATTGTACAAGCATTGGCAAGAAGTCCAGGAGACTAGGAACCAGGGCAGGGCTGCTAAATCATAACGAAACAGCCGTTTGAGCGACCAGCCACCAGAATAAAGGGCAAGGACTGACCCTTTTGAGATGTGCTCTGCTTTCTGAGCAGTGTGTTTGAAACCACTATCATGACCCGTCATCGTTAGCCAACCATCTGTGTCCGCCGTGCCATCATCCAAGCTAGCAATGTATTGATAAAGAGCTCATTGCTTAAGACCAGACTCCGCCTCCTGCAGTGCTATGATAGAGAGCCCACTGCTTCATGTGTCTCACAAAACGGCTCCCTTCAGAGCCCTTGTTCTCTGTGGGAACAGGAGTTCAACCGATATCCGTCAACCGTCAACAGTGTTCTTGTCTCATGCAGTGGTGTGATAGAGAACTCACTGCTTTTGGTATGTCACACAGAACGGCGCCCCCAGAGCCCCTGTTCTATGTGAGAACAGGAGCTCAACCGTTATCCGTCAACCGTGTTTAAGAGTCAGCCTGGATTGCAGCCAGCAATTGATCCAGAATTGTATTAGAGCCTGATCGTTTTTGAACGATCTCATGATTCAACACCAGATCCTTGAAACACTGTGTGTTTTCAAGTGATCTAAATGTTTTAACCGCCAGTGCCGTCATCCTAGTTTTGATCATACGGACATTAGTAAGGTCATGCAGATCTATTGTTCTCCTTCTGTCAAGGTAGGTTATACCAAGTGCTAGTCTCAGGCACTTGTTTTAAAATATCTGCATTTCCTTCACTTGTGATTCCCTTAAAGCTCCAGTTATCAGTGAACCATATTCAAGGACAGGGCGTATAAAGCACTTGTAGGCTTTTAAGATGGTATATGGTCTGGCGCCCCAGTTTGTCCCTTTGAGCAACTTCAACAGGTTCAGTCGCCTGTAGACCTTTGTCATTAGGTCTTTCATATGGTCTTTGAAGCTAAGCCTTCAATTTGAATAATAGGCTCACCAAACAGTTCCAGATCTATAAGTTCTGGTTTTGGACCGACACTAAACACAATCAGCTGAGTTTTTCCTGCGTTTAGTTTTATCCGCCATTTAGAGCACCATGCTTCAATAAGTTTTAAAGCATTTGATAGCTTTGCCTTCACCCATTTGGCATTGGTTGCATGTGCCCAGATTCCCATGTCATCTGCGAACTGGGAAAGCCTGACATTGAGTGAACTCATGTCTGGGATATCATTCACATAGATAATGAAACGGAGAGGGCTTAGGACCGAGCCTTGAGGTGTGCCCGCATTGATGGTCACCTCCTCTGAGCAGTTGTTACAGCAATTGACTTTGATCGTTCTGTCACTTAGGAAAGATGACATCAACCTAACCATCTTCCCAGGTAAGCTGCCGTTCATCAGCTTGTATCTTAGCCCGTCATGCCACACCGAGTCAAATGCTTTCTCAACATCGATAAAGATTGCCCCACCTTTCCATTTCTTAGTGAATCCCAGTTGAGTTTCCTCTACCAGTCTGAACACATGTTCCATGGCGATGCGCTTGCTCCTGAAGCCATTCTGCCATTTGTTAAAGAACTTTTCTTTCTCAAGAAAGTTCCATATTCTACCAGCTAGCGTTTTTTCAAAGAGTTTGCCCATACAGCTCAGCAGGCTGATAGCTAGGTCTATAGTTCCCCGGCATTTTTCCGTCCTTGCCTGGCTTAGGTATCATGATACCTTCAGCCTTTTCCCATAGCTTAGGATAGTATCCTGTAGCCATACAAGCATTACAGATTTTGGCCAGGGCCTCATAAACCTTGTCATTTGCTTGCTTAAGTACACCGTATTTGATACCGCCCAGACCAGGGGCCGAGCTAGATTTGCACTTTTTCAGATAAGCCTTGATTTCCCCTGTTGTTATTGGGGCTAGTATCTCGTGATCATCGTCCTCTTCGGGGACGTGGCTTACTAGTGGCTTGAAGAGCATTTCGTGCTCTTTAATAGTGCTTTCTACCTTCATTTTGAACTCATCGTCAAAGATGGTCCCCTGGTGGACATTCTGTACTTTTTCAAGCGAGGCTGCGAATGTGTCAGCTCTCTCTTTGTCATTCTCAGTGTGAGTACCATCACTTCTCATGAGGGGAGTTTTTCTCGTTCCTCTAGATTTGGCCCCGGTTAGCCGGAAGAACGAGTTCCAGAACTCGGTTCCATCCCTGGCTCCGTCAAGTTTATCAATCTGTTCTTGCCAAGCCCTTTCCTTGTCCGTTTTGATAGATTCCTTGACCTCGTTGGTCAGGCTCTTGTACATAGTCATGTACTTGGGCTCGTCACTGAATCTCATAGCTAGCCTTCTATATCCAGATATGAGCAAGGACATAAGCTGACGACTATTTTATTGAAAAAAATATATATTCATTTTTGTTATTGCTGTACCTTATAATAGTTTTACATATTTAAAATAAATTTAAAAAAAACTGTATATATATATAGCCTGGGCCTGATATGAAAGCCTACCGAGAATCACGGAGCGGAACGAAATATCAGAAGCGCAGAACGGCAATGTAATGTTAGTCAATTGTAGGTAAATTAATTTTGCAATGGCTTAAAAACAAAGTCAAATCAAACTAGAATGTTGTCACATTTAGACGGGATCAGGTATCAGATCAGGTGATCTTATAACTGTGATAACTGTTATAGCGTGTTATAGCGTGTTAGTGGCGGGGTATGCGTGGTGCATATCATACAAGCAGGATTACACGTCAGGCGCGTCTGTTTTGTTTGGTCAAAGTGAATAGATGAATAAAGACAAAGTAGTTTCATACCATTGTCTGCAATCCAGTGATAAGCCTGAATTTGAATATATATATATTTTATATATTAGACCCCACATAATCTAAAGATTGTCAAGTAGTGATAAAATAAAACAATAATAAGCTATTAACCCTTAATGCGCTGTGGTAGTAGGTAGGCTAATTAGTAACAAATCACATGCAAATCACATATAACCCACTGGTTGTTATAATGGTAGGCATATACAAAATATATATAATAATATATTAATTGAATACAGTAGAAATGTTATGATATAAATATAATAGTGGGCCTACATTAAAATGATCCTTTTCCCGCTTAGTCCCGCTTTCCATGTGAGCAGAAACGTGCGCGAGTACACGCGCGAGGAAACGCGCACAGACATTAAACTAGTGGGAGTGTTTCCATATAGCGCGTTTCAGCGAGCGTGCTGATGGTTCCAGTGGGATTCCACATGGCATGACGTCATTTCCGCAAGCTTTAAAATGGCAACTGGAAACATGCAAATTCTACTCTGTTATAAGTATAGAATGCAGCGGAATCGCCATCGCATTTATAATGCAGATAGTTAGGGCCAGCCAGGAGAAGAGAGAACATAGATTCTGGGTGCACGAAATTTTGAGGAGGAGAGAAGAAAAAGGTGCCTATTATCATCTGGAGAGGGAGCTACAGTTTGATGCCGAAAACACCATCAATACTTCCGAATGTTGATTACCTTTTGACTGCTACTGCTCAAAATGAAATAAAAAGTAAAGATCCGCGGTATAGGCCCTAGGCTGATTCTGTTATACCACGCTATATGACGATCTTGTTATAGGGCCTACCGCGGCAGGCTTATTTTTTGACGATCCGCAGTATTAATGATTCTGTATTCTGCTAATCCGCGCGATAACGATCCTGTTACACCGCCGTATACATGATGATCCTGTTATACCACAGTATTTAAGCGGTAGGGCCTATGTGATCAACATGCTACCACGGAATAGAAATAGGTCATATTAGTTTTTCTGCAGCGAAATAAAACTATTTTAGTTAATTAAAGTGCCTGACCACTATGCAATCATCGTCCGGTATGTGCTCATTTAAACGAAGGGGACTATTTAGCACCAATAGCCTGATTGAGGAATGACACGTAGATCTTTTGATCATTGTTCCTGTTTTACAACTCACCTGTGCGATGTTATGCTTGTGCAAGACCACAGCAAGGAGGACAATAACAATTTGTTGCGTGTAGGCCTATCTAACACATTTACTAAGTAGGGGACTACACATTTTGTCTCTTTAATCACCGCTGGCACATTCCAGCAAACACGACACGTTGAAAAAATGCTGTTTTAATGTTGGCACAGAATGAAGTATGGGGGAGGGGGTGTTATATAACCTTTTTTTCACCGAGTGCGTCTCACAGATAGGCCTACTTCCAATGGGCACTCTCACGATGTTGATCCAGCATTGAACTAAACTTGCGCAAGCACACAAAAATGCATACATTTATTGTGCCTAATGAATCATACATTCTGGGAAGCGAGAAAATTCTAGCAAATCTCGTCCGTGAATATACGACTCAAAGCCCACCCTCTCACTATACCTGTCAATCAGCTTAAAGAATACACATTTTTTTTTCACGAAATAGAGGAGCGTATTTGCTATTAAAACGTCTATACTACTACTCTAATCACGCCCATAGCGTGCACAGGGTCGGTGTAGATCCTTTCCAAGTGACATTCCGTTCTAACGTCGCACTTTAATCTGTTCACTACACATGGAGTGGTTTCATGGAGCACAATACACGGAAAATACCCCACTGCGACGTCACACTGGCTGGATGATTCTTCGATTGCGCGCGAGTGGCAAGACGCGCGCGTTTCAATCGATCCTGAATCGACTTTTTTTCCCGCGCGCGTTTAGCACGCGCGCTGAAACGCGTTCATGCAAATGGTACACATTGTTTGTATTAAAGTGACTTTTCAGTAGGCAGACACGCGCGCGTTTCTGCTTACATGGAAAGCGGGCCTAAGTTATCTGTTTTTAATTTTCACCCACTTAAATTAGTAGTGTTTCCGAGATACACAAATTCTAGTGGGCTGGAATTAAATACAGTTGTTTAATTTGACACCAAGCATGAGCAAATCGTCATGGTTAAATACCCGTTTAATTCACAATTTAGAGCATTGATTTAATCATTAAGTAAAGATAATACGACGATAGTCAAAAATGAGAGGGTTACACTTTGGAGCAGGTGAGTAGATCCGACACAAGCTGAGTTGTAAAGGGGGTCACAGTTCGGAGAAGGTGAGCAACTCCGGAGCAGATGACACAAGTTGAGTTGTGAACGATCGCAGTCACACATCGATCGGAGAAGGTGACCAGAACTCCGGAGCAGTAGGAGTAGGGGGCTTACTACGAGCATATATCGAACAATGAAGTGAAGAGTTAAACAATAGGTAGGTAAGCTGTGAAGTCTCGACGAACTGGGTATAAGACTAGGGTTATTATCTGCATAATCTTATTCTGGTCTATGCTCCTAGAAATCAGAGCTTTCTATTCTCAAGAAAACCAATATGCGTTTCTGTACCTTATGTGTTGGGGATTTCCAAAGTACATTTCAAGTGTATCAGAAGACAATGGTGTTGTCTGCTTATTCAAATAAGGACTTCGGATTGAAGATAACTGCTGTGATCTCCAAGATATTCTGCCATAATTCGAGGTAAGTCAAACGATTCTAGGACGTGGGTACACGTGGGTACCAACAACGTTGGAGCAGGACAACGGGTGGATGAGATACTTCAACATTATGATAATCTCATCTGATGTGCCTACTGTACATTTCTTGAAAATATATTTTGGATAGAATCTATATTAAATTATTTTGATGTTTCATCAATGTAATTAACTTTTCAATGCTTGGTTTTATATAATGTTAATTCCTGTAATATACCATCACATGTTGACATATCACCATTTAGTCTACTTCCTAACTCATTCTTTCACAGCTAGTGTCAACTGCCCAGGGCTAACGCCGCCTACTGTTCAGCTTCTCCGAGCCCTGTGTGACTTGTCAATTCTTCTCACCTGTCAATAAACAATGACAATTATGTATACCAATGTTTCGTAACGTTATTGTCAACAATATTCAAAGTACTATGTATTGCTATTCCAATGCACCGTAACGTTATTGATGTTATTATTATGTAGGCCTGTTATTGTTATTCACTATGTTCATCATTTATTCCATCGCAGCGTATTAGAATGCATTTTTTGTTCTGGTCAATAAAACTATTATTGTTGTTATTATGAATTGTCTTTCATGTCTTCAGTACTTTTATTCCACAATAAAAAATGATTTGTACAGTAATTTAATATATTGCAGTCTATAATAACACATATTACTGAGCTACATAAGCCTATACTACTGACAACTATTAGATTAGTCGGGTGATAATAAGTTATATTTAGCACTGTATTAAATAAGTATATTTGATTTATTTATAATATCGTCATTGTGCTGCTATATACATTGAATTTGTTTCTTGTATTGGTGGTTTCTAAGTAATTGCTTTAGGCAATTCCGTTCAGTGATTCTGATATTTTGTTCCGTGATTCTCTGGTGCTAATAAAGTGATTTTAGCACTAGAAATATATATCTAATTAATTTATTATATCGCACATTATTGTGTATTTCATATCATACTTTGAATTTATTTCCTGGTGGTTTCAGAGTAATTGCTGTAGGCCTATCATTCCGTGACGTGTTTCTGATATTTCGTTCCGTTCCGTGATTCTCGGGGTTCCGTTCCGCTCCGTGATTCAGTATACGCCACTATTAGCTGACTGATTGATTTATTTGATTCATAAATTTGTTTGCAGACAATCACTTCCGTTTGAACAAGACATGAGAAGGTGTCATAAGCGGAAAGTCTCGTCATCTATGCACATGATCACCATTGGGTTCTATGGTTGCTTTAGCTGCCGTGGATGTACAAAGGAAGTCTGTGAGCACTGAATTCGGCTCTTGATGTGGCCCACCGGCTTAGTGATACACAGCTCCGAGTAAAAAGCAACTGGACTAAAGGCGGGATTGTGATCGATCGATAATTATCGGAAGGCCCGGGCAGCCTGCATGCGGGCTAGCTAACCTAAACAAACAAACAAACAAACAAACAAACAGGTTTACCGTTTTCATGGTGCGATGAACAATTTTCTTTATTCAACAATCTAGACTACATGATTTTTTATTTTATTTTTTCAATGAATTGAATTCTGTATATTTTAAACTCATGTGAACAGTTTAGAGCTAGACTAGTGACATGTAGTGTTCATTATTCAATTAAACTAGACACCTGGATGAACTCAACTAAAAAAAAACTGGACGATAATTTGTGAAAATCTGGATGCTGAAGAAAATCATGTATTTCAGTTTTCACAAAATTTACCTTCAACTTGCCAATATGTGGTCTATCGTCCAATTTGAAATACCGTACCAAAATGATGGCAATTTTAGTCTGAGTCTTTCCAAAGACAAAGTTGGCATATATCAGTTGACGACTTTTGTTTTTTTAAAATAACTTATTAAAGGGACTGGCTAAGGCTAAAAATCATCAAAAAATCATTGGTGATTTAAAAATTTTGGCTTATCAATATGACCATATCGTATAATGTAAACATGTCCATAGACAAGAACTGCAAAAGTTTTTTAATTTTTGAGCTGTGCATTTACCAGTTAGACTGGATATAGAGTCGAAATTCCTGATTTCTTATTTTGGACAACCATGTCAAAAATAGGAAATACAGAATTTTGTCCCTTAGTCTAGTCCAAATCTGATTGTCCTAAGTAAGATTGTCCATTAAGCCCTAAAATAATATCCAAGCCCCTATTTGCTGATTATTCCTGTGGCTGTGCCCGAAAAAGAAAACAATTATCCCAAGGGGATCTTTTCCCCATGGCAAATCAGTAATTTAAATGTTTAATAATTGTAGAATATTTCCTTTATATAATAATCCCACTTTAGGCCCACCTACAGTCACTTATATGGCAGGTGGGCCTATTCTGGGACTGGTACAGTAGAATTTGCTATGAGTGCTTGGCCACCCTTGTGACACAGGAAAAGTGGCTTTTTAAGCTAGGTGGCTGCTCATAAGAGGTTCATTTGTATATAAAATTTCATTTATATCGGAATCCGTTTTAGTAATTGTAGAATAATTCTTTTATATACTAATCCCACTTTAGGCCCAACTACAATTACTTATATATGACAGATGGGCTTATTCCGGCACTAGTTCTAATACCGGAATAGACCCACTTCCCATATACATATGTGAATTGGGTGTATTCTTTTCCACCCTTTATTTACCAGAAAATTAGTTCTTTTAAGATTTTCTATTAACCCCCAAAATATTATCCAATCCCCTATTTGCTAATTAATCAAGGGCCCCAAAAGAAAACCCTTTTTCTTGGGGATCTTTTCCCCAAGGCAAATCAGTAATTTACATGTTTAATAATTGTAGAATATCCCCTTTATATACTAATCCCACTTTAGCATGTTTAGGCCCACCTACAGTCAGTTATATATGGCCAGACTGCTTAGTATAAGACAAGAGCGACAATCTAATATTATTATTTTGTCCAGTAATATAAACTAAGCAATGCCTTGGGGGGAAAAGTCCCCCTGATAAAACAGTGGATTGTCATCGATTCTATGTTCGATGGATTTCCTGTCCAGAATATAATATTTAAAAACTATATTTCCATCATCTATAGGCCTACAGCTAGAACAATAAAAAAATGAAAGCATTACGGTCTGTGTATTTTTATTACAAGCGGGAAAAATAATTAAAAAAATATTACCTTTGTCCCACTCCAGAAGTATAATTTTTAAGAAATATTTGAAATAATTCCCCCTGTCTTTATAGCTCATATATTTTCATCAGCGAGTAAACACCAATAAAAAATATATATCAATAAAATATCAGATTGTATGGCTCTTGCGTTTATAATAAGAAAAAGGAAGTGCCACCCTTTTGTCTTCCGCTGGTTCATGAAGAAAATAAATAGAATTAATTGTTCGCCCTTATGTTAAAAAGGAAGAAAAAAATAAGTGCCTGCCCATGTATTCCTGCTTGTGCAAGAAGGAAAAAAATAGTGCGGCCTAAAAAGAAGTGCTCATCCGTATCAGTTACGCTGGTCTACAAATGAAAAAAGTGAAATAATTTTCTACCCGTTTATCATGAACACCAGCCAAAATCCAGAGAACAAACATTTCTTATCACTTCTAAAAACAAACAGCCCGTCTGTACCTGTTTGTGAAAGAGAAAATCCATCAAACATAGAATCAAATTGCTGTGAGCCAATTTTTGGATACAGGAAGTTGTCCCACAGTTAATATAAAGTACCAGTAAATTTTCAGGCAATAAATTACTGCGAGATTGTATGATGTGAGGCAGCTTTTTATTCTACCAATAATACTTTTCCGGCTGGTAGGCATACTACAGTCTATTACTATTATAATGATAATAATATGCAGATATGCTTTTATGAATGAACATCTTTTATGAATATACAGTAGAACCTGCTATGAGCAGCCACTCTTATGAGCAGCCATAATTGGTCATTCCCCAAAATGACATTTCCTATACAAACGAAGCTCCTATGAGCAGCCACCTGCCTTGAAAAGCCACTTTCTCTGTGTCACAAGGGTGGCTGCTCACAGCAGGTTCTACTGTACACCATAAACCACTTATAGGGACATGCCCAGGTCTGAAATCATAAAAAAATCGGTGATTTTTTTTGGCTTATTAATATGACCATATGAAAATTTTCGCAGTTCTAGTCTATGGACATGTTTACATCATATAGTCATATTAAGAAGCCAAAATAAATCACCAATTTTTTTATGATTTTAGACCTGGGCATGTCCTTTTAAGGCTCTAAAAATATTACTGATTTACATTTGTTTTGGTTTCAGTCTATTAACCTGGTGATATCAAATTACACATGTTGACTGGATATATAGTCTTTTAGGCCTACTGTAATCTAGACCTAAACATAATGCCTGGGGGCCCGAAATCTAAACCAAAGGCTGAAGATGGCACAGCTCAACCCCTGAGTGCAGTTGGCATTGGGGGTCCAACACACCTTCGAGAAGCCCTGACAAACTGTACAGATCCATTACAAGCCATAGAAGAATTCCAGGTATATTCACTGACTGTACATAATTATACACAGTTAAACTACTTGGCCCGGTAAGGCCACTATGTTTAATTTCTCTGTTTTAGATCAGAAAAATCCAAAATCTAATGAGGGAGGGTGATAAAAAAAACACTTAAGAAAAAAAACACATTTAATCTATTTTCAGAAAAGTTAATGAAGGCGACGAAATAAAAAAAAACTTTGGAAAAATTTATAGAATAGGTAATGAGGTGGACAAAATAAAAAAAAACTATTGATCTATATGAAAAAAAGGTAATGAGGGCGATTAAAAAAACAAGCAAAAAAAACATAGCTGGAAAAATGTTTTTTATCTCCTGAAATTAAGTGTTTTTCTTTAGGAAATTGGCAACAATCCAATGCGCATGCTGGGCAGAAAAAAACACATGTTTTTTTGGTAATGCGCTGCCCAAATCTAATGCGCGCGCTCATCTAAAACAGAGAAAAAAACATAGTGGCCTTAACTCGGGTATCTGAAATAAAGTTTTTGATTATTTTTTAGCAAAGATTAAAGTACTCCATCCAGCTATGTTCAATGTGTTATCCATTGTATAACCAGCCTGTAAAATATTTTGCGAAGAGAAGATTAAATCATAAAGGAGAATTTTGGTAATTTCAATCGTTACCACCATTTGGATTTGCTGAGATTAATAATATGTGAGGTTTGATATTGATTTATTCCTAACTGATGATTGAATATAAATACATTTTATTTCCAGGAGCAAAATGGTATTTTACTACCATCTTTAAAGCCAGCCTTACCGTTCCTTGATTTACATGGTGTTGAAAGACATGATTTTCATCTGTCAGTTATGGAACAGCTTAGAGATCGCCTAGTACAGCGGGTAGGAGAACTAGCAGTCAAAGATCCGAATTCTCCACCTAGTGTTGTGAAAGCTCGTCAAAAAATTCTCAATGATCTGCTGACAAAAGCTTTTCCAGCTATTAAAAGTAAGGCACTTCGACCGGTCATAATGTGTATTATGCAGCACCTGCCTCGAATTAAGCAGGAATATTTGACTGCTGTGATGGATGATCCTGATTTATATAAAGAAGCTGCAGTAGAAGTAAAACAGCAAATATGGCAAGACAATCAAGCTTTATTTGGTGATGAAGTTTCACCATTACTGACTAAATATATTCAGGACAAGGACAAAGCTTTGTTTGGTTTTCAAGAAGGAGGAACTAATCTTAGGGGGGTTTCACCATCGTTTTTTTCCATAACACCAAGATCTAGGAGACAGGAGACTGTAGTTCAACAGCTTGTAAAAATGATTGGACAAAAGGTAAAACTCTATGACATGGTTTTACAATTTCTACGAACACTTTTCCTTCGCACGCGCAACATTCACTATTGTACATTACGGGCAGAGCTGTTGATGGCATTGCATGATCTGGATGTCCATGAAATTTGCTCAGTGGATCCCTGCCATAAATTTACATGGTGTCTGGATGCTTGTATTCGTGAACAGTTTGTTGATTCAAAACGAGCAAAGGAATTGCAGGGGTTTCTTGATGGAATGCGCAGAGGACAAGAACAGGTTTTGGGGTGAATTGTATTCATTTTTACTTTGTTGTCAGTTTGTGTGGATGTAATCCATGTTGCATGAGATTACTAGAAAGTATAGTTATTTATCAGTATTAAGTAAATTTACCATTGGTGTTTTATATACTGGTAAACTGTCATTTAATCCATTTTAGTCAATTTTTTGTAATTTTACATTGTGCGCACATAAACTCAATTTTTAAATATATCTCCGTCTAATGTATCATGTATATTCCTAATGTCCAGCTCTTACATAAGTTCAGTAAGGACGCAAAAACAATCTGACTGGCTGACTTGGATTTTACAGCATTCATTTTACATTGTGGTAATTATATTATGGCCGGGTTTTCAACTCAAATTTGTCATGCATGTTTTAAACGATCAATCCACAGGCATGTTGAAAATATGTTATTCATGGTTCCAAGTATCAATAAGATAGCAGTAAATTGTACTAACATTGAAACAATTGTGTTCGAAACTTTGACAACGAAGCAAGTCAAAACATCATAAAGTTTCAAAACCACAAAGTTAGTACAATTTACTATAAGCCTGAGGCATATTTGACATAAGACATCTTAGATTAATTTATCGTAATTTAGCAGCAAACTGATCTGGAATATATACTCTTTTTTAACTTCCCCTTTTTTAATGTTGTATTAATTAGAATTTAATTTTTTTTTTCATTCAGTGATCTTTCAATGATTTTATGTGATCCACATGCAATCCATACTCTGGCACTCTCCACAATGAAAACATTACAACAATTGACAGTCTCAGAAATTCTCCCCAGGGTAATGATTCTTTTTAATATCAATTACATATTACTTCCACTGACTTTAATAAGTTATATAGTATTCTTCCATTATACTTTGTGCAAACAATGTTTTAGCATAACAGTGAGCTGTTATTTCTGCTGAGGCTGATGCTGCTTGGGACACGAGCATGGCAAATGATTGACAGTCAGGTTTTCAAAGAGGTTAAACTGGTATGTTATTTTGTAGGCTAAAATCATAAAAAAGTCAGTGATTTTATTTTGGTTTCTTAATATGACCATATGATGTAAACATGTCCATAGATTAGAACTGAAAGGTTTTTTAATTTTTGTGCTGCGCATTTACCAGCCAGGCTAGATAGAGACAAAATTTCTGATTTCTTATTTCGGATGACGCCAAGCAGCGAAATAGCTGTCATGGTCCTGGATAAATAAATCTTTCCAGCCTACCACCACTTCTTTCCCGGTCTTTTTTATTCAATCTTCATAAAATTAAACACTTTTGCAGTTCTAGTCTATGAACATGTTTACATCATCTGGTGATATCAAGAACCCAAAATAAAATCACAATTTTTTAGACGATTTTAGCCTGATTGAGTCGCTTTAACTAAAATCTTTGGTAATAGGACATATGTATATGTGATTCTGTGCATTCTGAAAGGATGTAAATATTAATTTAGGCATCACAAGATTACTTTGTCAGGTTTTAAATCTACATGATAGACTAATTTGATGTTTGACTGCTTTAAGACATTTTGGATCGTCACCAACTGATTTCAGATAATAGCCCAAGGGGCCAGTAACTTCAGATTATTACCCGCCCTCAGCCTTGTCTTTCTAGTCCTTAGTGTACACTGTATCGAAGGGGTGTGATTTTTTCATTGGCCCCTAGGGTCAGTATCTCAGGTAATTTACTGGCCCTCAGAGATTTTTACTGGCCTCGGGCCAACGGGCCAGTGTTAGTGTCGATCCCAAATGATTTGTCTTCTTTCTATTTTAGGAAGCTCAGATAGTGACACGCTTTCTTCCTTCTGTCACAAGCATTCTGGTTGATGATCAAGTTAACTTATTAGGTGGACGATTCACAGAAGATTTACTCACACAGGTAATGAGAGAATAATGTAGTGTGGTATTTTGTTTTGATTTGTAGTTATTTTATGTTGATTTAGTATCATATAGTTACATTTTGATAATAACCTGTTTTACAAAACTTACCTTTTGTATGTACATAGACACATCTTGTTTATGACTATTAAGTCAGAAATTACTTTTTACTATGTGAACAAAATATATGTCTGTCTGATTTGTTGTTGATAATGGTCAGTGATGAAACATACTGTGAAACATATTATGTTATTAGACATTTCAGACCAGAAATTATGTGGGAACAATTTCACTATGCATCATTGAGATGCTACATGCAATGCATATAATTCAATATGTTCAGTGGTGTAATTCTGTCAAGATTTTGAACCATAGGGCCTACTGGAAAATGCGCATAATGATAATATATACTGAGTACCACTACTTATTTGATATACTGTTCTATTGGTACCAATGATGACAATTTGACTAAACAATAAATTTACAGTACAATGCAAAATAATTCCAAGTACACTCTTGTGATACTTGCAAGCAAGCCATTACCCCACATATTCATCATGTTGAGCTTCAGCATCCTGAGTGACATGAGTGCGAGGTCTTATACCAAGATTGGTATAACGACTACTGATGGGTCAGACCAAAATTCATCCACTTACGGATGTGACTCTGGTAGGCATCTCGGAGCTATGACCCATTAGGGATGATTAGCTAACAAGGGTCTGCAGGTGGTTGTGATGGCCGGGCCCAGTTAACTCTGGGATAGGTTCGGTGGTAGATCAGATTGAGGTCAGATTGACATATACCGGACCATATGACAGGAAGTTGGTCTCACAGCCCTGTCATGTAGTCCCAAACCCAAGATGGACTGCTGTCTCACCCTCATACCGACTGCACTTTGAACATCACTTGCACTGCATATAATTAGAAAAATGAATCCTGGCTGGGTTCGCCAAAAATTTTCATATAATGTTAGCTATCCTACTCTGTACTATCCATAAATATTTGATCGCTGTACTGTATTGATGTGTTTATGTTTTTATGTATAACAGCTGGAACCTATATCAGACTATGTGATGGCTATATGTCATGACAGCACAGTGGCAGCGACAGTATTATTATATTATGTGGCACATGCTGCCAAACAGAGAGATGTGGCTTCAGTTTACCGTACATTGCCACTTCTGGCAAATGCAGAAACAGATATAGTTTATCAAGATACTTTGTTACATCTGCTTGTTGCCAATTTATCTCTGCTTGGTGAACATTTTTCATCTCCAGGTCTTTGTCAATCTGTATTTGATCGATTTTTCATGGTAAGTTTTTTATTTACTCACATAAGATTAAAAGTTTTTTGAAAACCAAATTTTATTTAACATCAAATTAATGCGAATCATTAGGACTAGAGTGACATAAAAATGTTATGATGTTGGAAATCTAGTCTATTAAAATTTAGTGTGGCCTTCAAGCCAGTGATTCCTAGAGTCTGATTCTGTGATGACTACAGGCAATGTATAAAATAAATCTTTCGCATTAACTGTCAAAAAGTATGCATTATTAGAGAAAGGGAAATTGTTTATTTAGGTAAATAACAATGTTCTTCTGCTATGATTGCTTTTATAATCTTTGTATTGTGTGATTGTTCAAATAGTAATTATGTGTATCCAGATTACAGTTATTATAATATTATACTTCATTGTGAACAATAAAAGGGTAATAAGAAGCTTATGAATCTACATAATTGTACCTCTCTGGGTAACAATACAGCAACTAAAAAAAAACCAAAGCATTTGAGTCAATCTCACATGAATCACAGTGGTCACATGGAGGCGTATTTATGGTAATAAACCAAACTATTTTTTGTTAAGCCGGCAGCCTCACAAGAAAATGTAGCACGACAACTACTAAGACTTTTGTGGAATATACACCATCGTATTCAACCTGAAAAATTGGATAGCTTGATGGATGCTGTTAAACCAAGTGAAGAGGTAGATCATATCAATATTCTAATCTCACCTGAAGATAAAAACCCTTAAAGGGCCGAAATATTTTATAGAAATCATGGAGACCAAAGGGTTTTTTCAATCTGAAATTATCATAAATATCTTAGTTATCACTTCCTGTTTTATTTGAATCATTTGTTAATACTTTTATCTGTGAATTACAACTTGTTTCTGTATATCTTGAATATTGTACACATCCCTTACACTTTATTTCGCATTGTAATTCTTCTGATTTCAAATCCTATAGTGTAATGATTACTCAAAATCTGGAATTGATTTCTCTTTCTTCAGCACAGCGAAACCTTAAACTCAATGTATGGAGATCTAACACAGCGCATTGTGTCATATCAACCAAGTCCAACACCTGAGCCAGAAAAATTAGACTCGCCACTGATGAGTGTACCTGCACCTACACCTGCTCATCCCTAATGGCCTACTCTATAACAATAAGATGTTCACCAGCTGGTCCAGTTCATGAAGTCTCTCATTATAGTGGATGAGCGGAATTATAGAATATATATATATTTTGTACAAACATTACTGTTCAATAATATTATTGTCTAACACACTATTATCAGACGATGTGCAATTTATCAATGATAGTGTAATAAAATATTATAATTATCACCATTTCTATTATTATATTTCAGTCATTGCAATCCTTCCAAACACAGGTATGAATATTATTGTAAACAATTGTGGTTTTATTAGTAGAGCTTTAGCTCTACTGTTCCAGTTGTCTGGGCTTAATGTATTTTAGTGTCGATTGATTCCACGACAATGACGTTAAATTCGTTGAGCTGATAACATATCTAACGTCATGTGTCCGTTAAAAAGAACTTTCTTCATTGCACCACGAGCTCCAATTTTGAGATTTCTATTTAAATGCTCAGATAAACACAGTTAATTATCTGTGTTTCTGTGATACCATGTCAGCCTTTCGAGATGACGCGTGGCCCAGTAAACAGAGTATAGGTCAACCCAGTGAACTGCGTGTATATGTACAGTTCACTGGGTCAACAAGTCCTCCTCTGTTCAGTTGATTAATTAGGTCAGTTCAGTGATGTCACGCGTGAGCCGGCTGCGGGACATTAGCTGTAGGTGGACCAACAAGCAGAGTGCTTGTATGCACGGCATGTTTCAATGTTGGCCAGCGTCGCCGTCGTTGGCCCAACATTGAAACAGTATTGGGTGAATGCCTCGTGTTTGCTTGGAGGACTGCATCATATTTCTACAGATCTGTAGAAATACGATGCAGTCTTCCCACCTGCCCAGAAAACACAAGGTAGGACATCATCATGTATCTGTATCCCGAGATCTGTAGATCTATGCAGATACAGTCATGTTATTATGTCTTTAATTCTGCCTCCATTCTCTGTCTACGTGAAAGATACAGTCATGTTATTATGTCTTTAATTCTGCCTCCATTCTCTGTCTATGTGAAAAGCGCAACAAGCAGTTCATGGGGGATATTTTTTTTTTGCTAGGGCCAAGCAAACGCTTACACAATACATTCAACCAATGCTGTTTCAATGTTAGGCCAGCGTCGCCGTCCCATCATTAAGAAACTAACGGCTCCAACAATTTTCATTGTGTTTGTTGGGTACATAGCTAGCGGCTCCGGTTATCCTGAGGTGTCGGTGACGAAATTTTGCTGCATTAGAGGAGGGTCTGTCCTATTAAATTCTGATCAATATAATTATAAATAGTATAAATTGTATTAGAGGTGGGCCTAATCGTTTGTATGTTAAATGCATGTAGGCCTACACGTGTGTTTGCATTTTATATTGAATGTTAGTCTATATAATCTCATTCTGAAATATTATTTCACCTATTTATATATTTTGATAATATGATCTTCGGATAATATATAATACCGGTATTGCATGACACAGTTATAATAATTGCAAAAAACTTTAAACCGACTTCAGATAGACTTTCGACTTCAGATTTTAGACTTTCAACTTCGAATTTTGGGCGTTGAACTCTGGACTTCGGTTTCAGACTTAGTCAACCGACAGACTACAGACTTTGGCCATAATTCAGACAGTTTTCGGACAGACGTCGGACATCAAACGTCAGATTTCGCCAGACTTCGTACATCAGACTTCTGATTGTGGACTTTAGATATCAGTTTTCAGACTTCGGATTGTGGACTTCTGAAAAACTTTAGACGTCGGATTGTAGCCTTCATTGTCAGACATCGTACAGACGTCAAACTTCGGACTCAAAGACTCGGACAATTTATTTGTCACACAACAAAAACAAACATACATAATGTAACCAAATAAGCTCAAGAAATACATTATAATATATGTTATGAGGATCAGGAGAACTGCTGATCAATGGTGATCGCTATCATGCAGACCACTTCAGACAGACTTCGGACAGTTTTCAGACTTATGACAGACTTCAAATTTCGGACAGACTTCAGACGTCAGACTCCTACTTCAGACTTTGGACCTCGGCCAGACTTCGAACATCAGACTTCGGATTTTGGACTTCTGACTTTGAATTTCACACTTCAGATTTAAGACTTTGGGCAGACTTCGAACTTCAGAATTCGAATTTCAAACTTTGAACTTTAGACTTAAGGAGTTCGGATTTTAGACTTTGGATATACTTCGGACAGACCTCGTCCTTCGGATTTTGAACTTCGGTCTTTGAATTTCAGACTTTGGACAATATAGGCTACTTCAGATTTATTCAGACTTAAAAGAGTTCAGACCTTGGACTTTAAACTTCAGGCTTAAAAGTACAGAGTTCAGAAACCCCCACTGGGTTTTAATACTTTAAACAGTTAAATAATAAATTAAACACCATTTTCTATGACTTGGTCTTTTGATTAAAATAAGCAAAACAGTTGAGCAGCTTTAATAATTAATTTGAGAAAGCTCCATTTTAGCTGTCCGTAGAACAATAACCCTGAATAGAAGGTCGACGCAAGCTCTACTTCAGTGCCGTCAGGCTCTAGTTTCTAGTTTAATTGTTTGTCTCTATGTAGTCTTTTATTAAGACTATATAAAGGATGTTTAAGGAAAAGTGATTGTACTGGAATTGAGCATCATGTCACGCGTCAGTGCATGCTTCAGTGTACACAATTGTTAACAGGACGTTTGCCAGTTTGTCAGATGAGAGGCACAATAACATGACCATCAATTATAAGAAGCAAAACAATCATATATATATATATAGTTTAATAAATTATAATTGGGTCATTTATGATTAAAAATTGAGACAGTAGAACATTTGGATAGCTTATATTGTCCTATATATAGATCTGATGCAGCTATGCTG
The DNA here is from genome assembly GCA_964017125.1 of Flabesymbios commensalis. Taxonomy (NCBI): domain Eukaryota; kingdom Metazoa; phylum Annelida; class Polychaeta; order Terebellida; family Flabelligeridae; genus Flabesymbios; species Flabesymbios commensalis. The sequence goes on from OZ024905.1 coordinate 16,560,384, forward strand.
AATAAATATTACCTATTTTTAAAAATAATTGTTGGTCTTTCTCTATAGGGCCTACACCAGTATATTATTTTAGGTTCTCTGACATTATATTCTCGCGATATTTAAATAGTATTTGGATAACTTATATTGTCCAATATATGATCAGAATTGCAAAATAGCTATTAAAAAGATTATGTAAAATGTATGATCAATATTTATATACAAATTAATTATGCTCTCTTAGTGGACTGCCACTTTTATTGGAAGTTTGATGTTCTCCTAAATAAATTTCTAGTGATAAATTCGTACATTTCTGTTTCTTCTGTGAAACAAAAACAGCCCATTAAATCAGCATACATATCGTTTAAATTGATATCCAAGACAAAAATAAAAAAAAGAAATAACAAAGAAAGTATACAGCGCCTAAATCCTTGGTGATCCAAGCTCACAGGCGCGACAAACATAATCAGACAGGATTGTCCCGAAACCGTTCACGTTTGTCATCTAGGCCAACCGGACCACCGAGGATCTAAGTCGGAAAAGCCTGACCAGATTTCTTCCGAAACTAATTTGTATTTCCGCTGAGCAAATTTCTAAAGGAAGTTGATTCCTAAGTCTAGGTGGCGCTGCAACAGAAAAAGCCCTGCTGCCTACCGAAGTTCTGAACCGTGAAAATGCAGCTGATCTTTGGAATGAAGTGTCCGTACCTCTCGTCAGGGAAGTCCACTTCTCTGCTTTCGTAATGACTGAAGCATATTTCTAATATATACTGGTTGTCCACTGGTCAAAGGCTGGTAGATCAAGGAATGCAATTTAAATTTTTATTCTGTAACGAACAGGTAACCAGTGCAAAGATTTTAGAAGAGTTGTGTGAAAAAATTAGGAGACTTTGTCACAACCTGCGCCAAACAGTTCTGTACACCCTGCAGCTTTGATATTTACATTTTAAAAAGTGCCTTATTCCACGCATGTTGGGCCAACATTGAACAGTATTGGGTGAATGGCATGCTTGCTGGGGTGGTGCCGGTAAGTATACAACAGACCCAGAGTTGGAGTAGTGTTGGACCACTGTCATAGACGATTTCTCGGCATTGACCCAGCAATGGGCTGCGACCCTGGTCCAATATTGATCCGGAATTGGGTGGGTGGGCCTACATCGTGTGTACGAGGTAGGCCTACATCTGGAGACACGTGGCAGCACGATTCACTGGCAAGTGTTGAATGGATGTTGGTTAGCACCAGCGATGGAAGTAATAAACGTCAAGATATATTGTGATATTTTAACTTGTCTCCTTGGTTCTTTCCTTAATTATATTATAAGGATTCTGGCCCTCGGGGAAGACCAGTACAGTTATGTTTACAAAATTTTAAGCCAAATTTTTGTTTAAAGCACTCACTCGGAGTTCAGGAACTGTCCTAGTATTTTTTTTTCTATATTTTCAATCAAGAAATTCATGTCAATGTAGGCTACCAACACCAACAAATCAGTGACAAAAAAAAAATATATTTTCACACGGGACTGGTGGTAATGATAGGAGGTACAACAAAATAAAGATGAATTAACACTACTGTTTACCATGGATAAGATGGACTGGAAGTAGGCCCCTATATAGATTTTCTCAAAGCACGGACTTTGCAATACCTGGCGTATTTACTTGAAGCCGGGAGATGTTGGCACCCGTTTTATATTGACAGATTTATTTAAAAAAGTTTCTCTCCGTCCCTTCAAAAAAGAGTGCTCTTACGCATGATTTATACCAAGGCAGTAAATCTGCCAATAATCATCACACTAGTTCTCTTTTAATTCCCCAAACAGCCAGCGTTAAAAGCTGCCGATAATTGCCCGTTTACAGTTTCCACAAATGATATTTTATTCAATTACATGTAAATGAGACCAGTTATAAGATGTGTGTGTATATAGCTTGCAAGTGAGTTGTAATGTCACTCTTTATTTTATCAATATAAAACAACAATAATATGAGTTACAGTTAAACCAGGCAGTGATGTTTTAATACAGTGCCAGAAAACTAGCTGTGCTCCGAGACACCATACATTGCTAGGTTGTTTTCGTACAATTACAAAGGTATCGGACATAATCTACCTGATTGATCAGGTAGAGATTGTTCCAGTAATAGATCTACATAGATGATTTATTTGACTGCTGAAATGTATTATGGGCATTAGTGGTACATGACACAAAATAGTTTAAAATAATAATTAAGGCGGTCTAAACCATCATTTCGGCTTAAAGCAATATGGAAAACAATATTGTAATCTTCAAAGTTTTAAACCATTCCAATGACCACAGTACTATCTCAAATTTGTAAACAATTTACAGAATAGCGGAGAATATGTTATTTATGGTTTCAAGATTCATGTAGACAGTGATTAAATTCTACTCACTTTGACACGATTTTGACGTTTCGACCTGCATTCAGCAGAGCATGATGAAGATCTGCTGACGACATCTCGAAACGTCGCAATCGTTTCACACTAACTTCTAAAGTGCGTAAAATTTAACCACTTTCCACAGTTTGCAGAATGTAATGTTAATCGTCATCCACCGGGAGTTACCACCATAATTTAAATATCCTATAATATATCTGGCTATAAAGTGACGACTGATGATGGCTGCCAGGTGGGATACTGTAAATCCAACTGTTTAAATTCCATAGCGCACTTATTTCTTTCTGATACACATCCCAGCTGATGATATAACCTCGCCTGCAAGTACAATAGTTTTAGATACAGTGGATTAGTTATGCTGCAATTGCATGAAACAGTTTTGTTGCAGATGCCCAATGAGCTAATGAATTAAAGGACAGGAAAAGGAAATTTCTGACTTTTATTTATATATCTAAATCGATCATATAAAATTTTAAAACAAACAGATCACTTATCAGTAAAGAGTTGTGAGAAACAATTGTGCATTTTTCGTATGTATCTGTTAAAATAGATACCGATTTAGAACATTATTTAATTTGACTGAGCAGAATGACATAAGTGAAAATGAATAAATTACTGCATGAATGAAGCAATAAATAAACGAAGGAGATGTAAACACCAATGAAGAAATTAGCGGAAAAATCACAGGCAAATAAATGAATGAATAAAAGAATGTATAAATCTACAAATTTTAGGCCATCAAGCAGTTATCAGAGAAGGATAAGAAAGCTATTAAAGTTGTTATTTTGTCACCTGATAATACACCGCATCCTTCACTCGATGATATGCTTCAGTCTCTTTAAACCAGCTGATTACCTTCTGTAAATCCTGCACACTTGATAAAGCCACTGTAATATTTATAATATAACAGTTATTATTGGAGGCAATGAAATAATACCATTGACAATTTATTAAGTCTTGTCCTGCTAGACCCGGATATATACGGTTTTAAGCATATTTTAAGCCAAATAATATGTCACTGAAATGGACAATACAGTTTGTGGTAGATGTTCAGTTAGTAAAATAACTCAATTTAGAACATGTATATTTTCGAAAAATATCTATATTTTTCGTCATTTGAAGCTGGAAATTGCGTTAGCAATTCCAGCTTCAAATGACGAAAAATACAATTGAAACAAATCAGCAGGACAAGGGTTAAGTCTTGCTGAATTTTTTTTTTCTATATATATCAATGTAATCAGTTCTTGTTCACCTTTTCGTTGTTTCTCACTAGACTCATTGCTCACTGCAGCCACATTACACCTTGTCGCCAATAGCAAAGTGCGCGCACGATCATATAAACTGCCATGAGCGAGGACTAATGCCATAACACGCTCCAGTAGCTGCAGTCCTTGTCCCGGCACACCCAAACACAGCTGGGGAAAAACCGCAGTGTATGGGATATTTAAGTAAAAAATACATTTATAAATGTATTCTGACTGGTATAGATATATCTAGGCCTCAGAGTGACCTAACCTTTGTGCTGCTAGGGATGCATATATACGGTTAGGACCATATAAATTATATAGTTTTAATTAATTTTCATACCAAATAAAATGCCACTGAAATCCACATACAAATTACAGAAACAATAATTTTCCTAAGATGTGTCACCAATAAAATCATAACATGTGTCAGCAACGAAATTTATATTTAAAAAAATATGATGTGATACCCTACCTGTACAAAGGCTTGGTAAACAGTAGCCAGTGCCAGCAAATAGCGGAAATGGTGATTTTTACACAATGTGATGCATGACAAAAGTGGCTGTGCAGCAAGTGAAGGTTGTCCGGCCCGACATAACACTTCTGCTTGTAGTAAATGTAACCTAGTAAATGTAGAATATAGAAACATTTAGTAACTTTTTCAATCTCTACATTATTATAATAATGCAATTATTGCCACAAAATACATTTGATGTGATAACATTTCATTGTTAACCCTTCGGTACAACTGACACTTTTAAGTGTAATGAGCAAAGAAAAAACATATTGAGAATGACTTTCATTTCATAATTACACATACTGATAGATCTTGGCAATTGTGACCAGATGAGACAACATACTGGTGATTTGCAAGTCATTATTTTCAATATTAAAGAAATAACCGGTAACAGAATTACTAAATTTCTTTTTAAATCATCCCAAGTTTCTAGTGTGGTTAGTTAAAAACAATATGATTCAGGTAAAAGAGCAACGTGAAATTGGACTATTTGAGGACATAGGTACATCTTTTTTGCACATTTCGATAGATACATGTACCTGAGGTTGGATTGCCAAACTTTAAATATTATATACATATTTGTTACCCATTAGGGTTTGTTATTATGGTAATCAGTAAACACAAACAAGTATTACTGATGAGTTTATTGAGTCTATAATTTTTATCTTAATCACATTTATTTCCACAATTTTTAGAACAGAAAGTAGCAATATGAAACTGACATTTATAAATTTAAAAAACAAATTTAGTCAGATCAAGGCCACTATGCAGTTAGCGTGCAGTAGTGGAAGAGTAAATTATTTGTTTATTTTTAATTAATATTGCTATGCATGAAAGTTATTTTGAATATAGAATTATAGATATAAACATAAATAATACAGTAGAACCTGCTATGAGTGACGACACCTATACTGTTTACCTTGCTGAGAGTTCCTTATCCTGGCTTGTGTCTTTACATTGCTCTATCAGACCAGTTATATCCTCATATACACCACTTGTCTCTCCCTTCTCCTTCAGCAAAACACACTGACTGAAACAGCCATCACATTTATTCGCTGTTACATGGGATTTCTACTTTTAAATCATAAATTCTTTAAATAATAAATATGTATTGATTTTGACCATCAAATTGAGATGATGCCCCTTGAGTACTGACGTCACTTTTGTTTGATACAAATTATATAATAATCAGCGAAAAAGATCAATGTTACTTTTAAAAAGTACAGTTTACTTGTTGTGGAAATTTGTATTATATTTTTATCTGGTAAAAAGAGTTCTTTTTATAAATTAACAATTTATTAACAATGGAGCAAGCATATTATTATAACCTGTAAGTAGATTCTTGTGGACTGAGTGATGCTAGGCTATTGATAGCCTGCTGAGCTACATCCCACTGGCCCTGATATAATGCTCGCTGGAATACAAGCTGTAGCTGACATAACGCCACAGGTCCAGACAGGGCCTCTGTTGGCCCAGCCATCTTCAGTACATGTAGCGCCTGGGTGTAGTGACCATGTCTGGCGTGATGCCTCGCCAGATGACACAGTGCTAGATGCTCTGGCTCTCCTTGGTGATAAACACCTGATGTGTCCTGTGTGTTCAGATGCAGTAAGATCTGACTACTCAGTGAACACATCTCACTACAACACACAATATACTCATAGTATTTTAGTGTACATTTCCAGTTTGAAATCCAGCTTCAAATTACTCATTTAACTGACAAATTATTTAATTGTAATTTTCCCCCCTTGAAGGTGTGTCTCGCTGACGCGATCCACAACTTCAAGTGAGTAAAATTATTCAGATTTGACAAAATGGAGGGTAACTATTTTCAAATATTGCTGATTGATGTCACGTTTTATTTAAAAAATGTGGTGATTGATGTGCCAATAAAAAAAACAATATAAAATGGCCAGGCAGTTAATGGGGTAAAGCCTCTTAGTTAACTGGTATGTTTCCAGTACAAATTCCGTAACAAAACGTAGGCCCTAGGTGAATGCTGTGATTGACACTCACAACTCTTGAAATATTTATGTATAAACCATGGAGACCAATTTTTTTTTCAATTTGAAATCATCATAAATGTCCTAGTTAGCTCTTTCTGCTTCATTTGAATACCTATGCTATGGGTTTATGGCAATTATAATTTTTTAAATTTTTCAGCGCGGGGACGTAAGAATCTGACGTCTGTCGATGTTCGGAGACAGGGGATCAGCCATGACAAAAAAACAAGAAGGCTAAAACTTAGTTGGGAGGTGACTGGATGATGACAATAAGCTACGCGCCACTGCAGACAGTACTGATAGAGGGGGACTACGGTGTACTAGATCCAGTGGCATCTGGTGGGAGTTCGGGGGTATTTGGGCTCTGTTTTGTCTCAGAACAGGGAAATATTTTAGGGTCTGTAATGGGCCATTTTAATTTACAAATTTGGCAAGCCAAAAGATAGGTATTTGGCTAATCCCCTGGTTGGAGAGGTTACTGCAATATTTCAAATGTTGGATATTTCTTTTTAAATACATTCTCTTTTTTTTCAAAATAACCCTTCAAGCAAAAACATTACTCAGAAGCTACTAACTACAAAAGAAGATACTGTAATGATTTTCAACACAAAATCAAAACACCCTCCCCTTGAGCAACTCATTCCTGATGAAACTACCCCTTCATACAAGTTCACAAAGCTTAAGAGAGGCCACTACAATAATTGAATTTAAAAAAGATTGGACAATGCTGAACTTTGCAAGCAAACGGACTAAAAATAAAAAAGTGGGTTACCTCTTTAACATTTAAGATGATTTCAAATTGAAAAAACCCTTTTGGTCTCTATTGTCTATACACAGGTATTTCAGTGATTCAAGGGATAAAATAACATTTTTTCCGTATGTGATGCTGACACGATTCCAATATGAAGATTAAGGAAATCTCACCTGAACCCATACATATGCCACAAGGATGCTTTCTGGGCATAACTGACACACATGAGATCAGATTGGGAATTCTGACAATTCACTATGTCACTTTTCAGCATGAAGTCAAATACACTGCAACAAGTCAACAATAACAAAAATAGACAACAGCTATCTGGTAGCTCCAATCTGACAGTATTTGAGCAATTAAAGAGTCAAAATAACAACTGACTTATTCCTCAATGTGATAAAGATAAGCCAAAATTATTCCTATCATAATCTCAGATTGATTTGACATAATAGAATGAAAAAAAGACATTATTCATATACCGGTATACGGTAGATACATAATATCTCAAAATATGCATATAACATATATTATGGGATAAAAAAGTGACAAAAAAACTCTTGATTTGTTCTGAAGCCAATGATTTACAACTGAACTACCACATTATAATACCATGAAATAATACATTTATTGATTACCTGCTGGGTAGAGCTATTGACAAAGCGTTGTGTTTGGCATAGGTTTGTACACCCAAAGATATCAGGTACTGCAACAAAATATGTTATCCTTGTTTTACTACAGCTTAGTCTCAAAATGACCTAAAAAGTAAAATATCAAAGAAAATTAAATTTTAATTGAAGTAGGTTACTTACTGGAAGGTTAACCTCACGGGATTTTGTAACGAGTCTGTCCAACAGGTATGCTGAGCTACTGCTACCTTGCTCACCAAGTCGCTGTAGCCAGCTCTGAAAGATTTTATATGAGAAATAATGACAACCTCACCAGTGATTATGCACAGCTAGACAAAGATAGACAGCTGACGAAATATTATTAAATTGAAGGACTATTATTTACCCAGGCAAATGGGGGATTAAAAATTGTTGGTCTTCAAACGTTATTCAAGTTATTTCTGACATTGTTGAACATATAGTATGGGCAAAAGTAAATCAGATCTGAAGGAAACTTTTTCTTTAAAAACACAAACAAAGTGTTTCTCTGTTCACCGACAAACTAAAGGTTAATTTATACATGCAAATAAAAATGGCATGTAATATCTAGGTGAAATACAATTACTCTCTCCCAAGCAGCAGTGAAAAAATAATTTCTTACAGACTACAGTAAAGGAAAATCTGAAAACCCCCATGCATACATTGTGTTTCTCATCAAATTTCCACTTATCTCAGAAATAGGCCTTGGTCCTGGTCACTCCAGGATGAACATTTCAACTGCTAGATATTTGAAATTACACTTGAACTCCCCTAAATAAATTCCTATTCCCCAAACAAATCACATCCAGGTTAAAAAAAACAGGCTATCAAAGATGGGAATAGCCTCCAGCGCCAAATTGAAAATAAAAAATGTCTGAGTGACGGATATTTATAATTTGATTTGTGTTATTTTTGAAGCCGTTTAGCTGGTTTGTATGGTGAACACGTTGGCCAAGTTTTAGAACAGTCTAATGAAAAAGTTGACAAGAAAAAAATGTTTATGTCTGAACAGCGGATATTTCGAATCAAATAAAACTTGGCTGATGGGTTTGTATTGTAAACATATTGGTCTAGTTTCAGAACAATTAAATGAAACCCAAGTCAATCGTGCTGATGAGGTAACAAGGACAGACAGATGGACGGACAGATGTTATGGGGACAACAATAGCTTTCAACCAAATTGGCTGCAAAAGTCTGCAATAATTGTAAACTAAATCCCTGATCGCCTGTCTGCAAAATGTGCTTCAGGGGTAAACTGGTCTATAAAATCGCTATACAGACAGACGGATAGAGGGACAGACATTCTGACATGTAACTTGACTACTGTCTACATTATGAATGTGAACGGTGTCAAAATGAAAAGAGAGGTTGAAAATGTTCACACTATGGCAGCTGAATCGGGTTAGCCAGTGAATGCCTACCTGACAGCCATGATTTAGGCTTCAGTTAGTCCAAGCAAGAAGTTAATCATGACAGGTATGTAAAATGTGTATATGGACTGGCAAGCAAGAACAGCAATAATAAAAGTGTATACCAATCTTGTACCAATCTTGTAACAGTCTTGTACTAATGTTGCTTAAATCAATGAATGTTTTCGATGAGAATTTTCGATGGGATAAGCCATATTAAAGACATATAAATACTAGACTACATCTCTACCCTATACTAAACTGAAGATTTAAATATGAAAATGGTAACTATTGAGCAAAAGAAAATCTGGTTAAAGACCATTACCAGAGCATGCTGCAGGCAAATGTGGTCATTTGACTCCTGTGCCATTCTAATGGCTTCCTTTACAGCAGTCAGTGACTCAGTCCTGACAAAATAAACAAAAAAGCCCATTTGTCAACCATCAATGTTCAGGTTTACAAACCAATATAATATATGATCCTGTAAGATATTTAAAGATTATTATCAAAGAGATTGCTGTAAATAACCACCACATTTGTGTTGTTTGATATTACTGTGACATTATATGATTGGTCATATTATATGAAGTTAATGTATACTATAGCATAGGTGGTTAGTCATGTATTGTAGATATTAACATTTATTTTGTAAATTGATAAGAAAAGTGAGGTAAGAAGAGTTATATTTTACATACTTTAAATAAAAATATTTAAGAAAATTCAGAATCTACCTACTGTCTAATATTGATGTTACATTTTTTTAATCATAGAATTTTAATTCATATCTGAGTAAACTAGAGAAATGGATAAGAAAAGAAACCCCTACTAATCAAAAACAAAAAAAGCATCCTGCAGTGAAAGTGATGCTATAAAAAATTGTACTGGGACAACAAGAGATTTAACATTTGTTACATAAATTTTTAATAAGATGAATCATTTAAAAAATTGTACATGTACTGGTAATGATATCTGTTTGGTTGATAAAGGTCACACAAGCTTATATGCCATGACCACTCTTTGACCCCTTAAGATCACCAAGATGAAATATATGATACAGAATGGCCATTGTATGTTTTCCCACAAGTGAAAAATGGAAGTTATAGCCCTATGTATATATTACAAATTTAAAAGTTATAAGCCAATAATAGTTGATGACCTCTATTTGACCTCTGAAGGTCACCCAACATTAAAAATTATTGCAATCATGTAGGGCCTGGTCATGTTGGGGTTTCCCATAGGTGAGAAAGTTGTTATTTAAAAATCTGTTATTTAAAAGGCCTACATGGGCACAAATATCAAGTTAATGTGTCGAAAAGATATTAGGCAGCAATCTTGGAAAATGGATGATCAATGATTTAAAGGAAGATAAACCTCCAAAATTCCCCAGGGGTACGTAGGTATGGCACATATTGTAAATATACACACAATTGATCAAATAAGAGTGACACTGGTGGGAAGAAACAGAGCAATCGCTAAAAGCACCCCCCCCCCCTCCCAAAAGGGTATTGCATGAGTCAAGTCAATACCTATGTCCGAATCTGTAGTGCAGAGAGGCAAGATTAAGTGCAGCATATCTATAATGCATATTCACATTCTCATCTTCTTGTTTTTTAGAAGCAGAAGTCGTTGCTGTAGTAGTTGTGGGTGTTTGAGCTGGTAACTGGCGACGGTCAAAGTAATGATAAAGACTCTCCACAGCACTGCAGTACTCACTCACCCTCAAGCTATTCATGTAGCTCAGATAATGCTGGACAAATAGTATCAGCATCAGGTGAAAAAAAATGTTTCAAAGTGAAATTCAAAGGAAAGTTATCACAAAAATGCAATTATTTTAAATTCAGATATTATATTTGACTTAATAAATGCCCATATCCACAAAAAAGTTCATCCCTTTATTTCTTACAAACAAACATCATAACTGTAGATATTACATGCGTAAGAGAATTATTTGCTCAGCGTGTTTCGATATCTCACAGATTAAATGCTCAAATTAAATAAGTTGTGTGATGAAGCACTATGGGGACAATTTATTCTGAGACAAAAACAAGCTTAAAACTTCATGACAATAAACAAATCAGAACACATCACTTTTTAAATGAAAAATATAAACATAAAACATAAACATTTCACAACTACAAATCAATTGTTTCTACTCACTGCTTCTGCCAAATCAGGATTACTTGTCAACATCTCTGTTATCTTCTGTTGTAGTTTCTTGGGATTTAACGCCTCTTGTTCATTGTGCTGCAGAAGGCTGGCCTATGTGATAAGAATAATTAAAGAGCATCTGCCAACAGTATTATAACAAGATGTTTATCTGGAAACACATGGAGAAATTAGAGAACGGTGGCCTCAATTTAATTCAAATTCAATTCAATTCGGTAACTTCTATAACGCCTAAATCCTCGGAGACACGCGATCAAAGCGCAAAATCCAAATCGAAATCAGCTCAATGTCGAGAGTCAAAGCTTAAGTCGTCAACTGGGCATCGAATCTCCGAGGAATTAGGGGGGGGGGGGGGCGGAAGGCCAAATCGAAGAAGAAAAGTCTTCAGCATTTTTTTAAATGAAGTGACTGTACTCGCTATTCTCAAATTACCCGGCAGTGAATTCCAGGTGGAGGGAGCTGCAACTGCAAAAGCCCTTGACCCCCATTTTGTTCGAAAACGTGGAACAGTTAATATATTTGTATTGGAGGATCTAAGCAATCTTGAATTTTGAAGTGGGATTAAATAATTGAAGAGATATGTAGGTTGGTGAAAAAGGAAAGTTTTAAAGTGATGGTACAGAGTTTAAAACGTATGAGGTATCTTACTGGTAGCCAATGAAGAAAATATAAGAGAGGCTTAGATCTGCTAAAACGAGACGCTTTACAGACTACACGTGCCAAACAATTCTGTACCCGCTGCAATCTTTCAATGTCCCTGTCCGGAAGATTGTACAAAAAGGGAATTGCAATAGTCTAGTAACTAGTAGTAAATAGTGACTAGTAACTAGAGCACAGCAACAGAATTTGTGGATGTGATAGAAGCATATTTTGCAAAACTGGGAGATTTGTTGTTTGAAGTTAAAATCACAATCAGAAATGAATCTCAAATTTCTAACGAATGCCTTAGGAAGTGTGTCATGGTCAAGTAATAATATAGGGAATAGATCTTTGAACTTTTCTCTTTGGTTTTTAGAACCGATGATGATTAACTCGGTTTTACTTGGATTTAGCTTAAGCTTCGAATTTGTCATCCAAGTGAAAACATCAGTAACACAGGATTTCAAATCAGTTAGGGATTCTAAAGCTTCAGAACCGGATAGAGATGTATAAATTTGCGTGTCATCGGCATAGAGATGATGGTCTACAGCATGCTCAGCGATGACGTGACTGGGGGGAGCAGTATATAGGGTAAAAAGTATAGATTCAAGGACAGAGCCCTGGGTTACACCAAAAAATATATAAACCGCATCAGAAATATAATCCTGAATTTTTATCTGTTGACATCGGTCGCTCAAGTTCGATGTAAACCAGTCAAGAGCTGTCCCAGAAATTCCATACCACGACAATAAGCGGCTAATTAGCGTGAGGTGGCCAATTGTGTCAAAAGCAGCAGATAGGTCAAGGAGGGTGAGTGCTGTCACTCTGCCCTTCTCCATATTGAGTAAAACATCGTTTTCGACCTTTAAAAGAGCTGATTTAGTGGAGTGGAATTTCTTGTATGCTGATTGCAAATTATTAGACATCGAATTTGATTCGATGTGGGAAAATAGGCGAGATGCGACAACTTTCTCCATTATCTTTGATATAAAACTGAGGTTTGAAACTGGACATTTTTTTTTAGTTCATTTTTATCTAGAGTTGTGTTTTTTAGGAGAGGTCTAATATATGCTTTTTTGAACTGGTCCGGAAAAACACCTTCTTGAGGTGCTTTTTGGGGTGCTTTTTGATTTCATGATTAATTTCTTGATCTCTGTTTCTGTTGCCAATGTCAAAGTACTCATTAAAAAATTTATGTTGAGCGAGGGATGCACGTTTCGGAGTTCATTATCGTCTGGAAATTTTGAGCTAATAATACAGTAGAATCCCGTTACAGCGCGGTAGTTGGGATTCAAAGAACGGGACCGCGTTAAAAGTGGATCGCGCTATAGCGGGGACGACCGTATACCGCTGATAGTCAATACATTGGGTCTATATGGACACGCTATACGCAGCAGTGGTAGATGCTACGTGCTAGATATAACACTGTATTTAATAAAATGAGCGGAATAAATAATGAATTGGAAATATACAATTTTAATTCAGCATTTATTGGCAAAATCAATTCAATAAATAAACTATGTACAATATTTTTGAAGCGATGCTGTCTGTTTCGTGGTCAAAGCAAATATGCCAGTTCGATTGAAAATTCACTCTTTATATAACACTAGGGTGGGCAAGTTATTTAGTCTCATATTTTTCTAGTTGAAAGCAATTAGAACCTTTTGGCTACTGGCGAGATATGATGACATCATGGGCTCCGGGAAATCACTCCATGTGTCGTTAACAGATTGAAGTGCGACTTTAGGCGTGAATGAAAGGTGTAATGGATCTCCACCGACCCTGTGAATGCTATGGGATCACACAAGGCGTGATTAGGCTAGACGTTTTTATAACAAATACACTCTTCTGTTTCATGAAGTGTGACTTTAGGCGTGAATGTAGAAATTTCATCAACAAAAAAGTTTGAGAATTTTTCACAAATCGTTTTGAGTGATAGATTCTCAGGCAAAGAGGGAGCAGGCAATCTATGAAGGATGTTGCTTATAGATTTCCAGAGCTTCTTTGGATCTTCAGAATTTTCTAATATGATGTTAGCATAAACATTTGCTTTTGCTTTCTCCATAATCCTATTGCACAGATTGCACTGAACTCTGTAACGTGATCTATCACACCTATAACGGGTTCTGCGCCAAACTCTTTCCAAGCTTTTACTTTTAAGATTTCTTGTGTCATCCAAGGGGTAGGGGGTCTTTCCGAAACGGTTTTAGTAAGTAGTAAGTAGTTTTAATGCAGGTGTTAATAGTTATGCCTATGCTGCAGAAGCCATTACAAATCCTAACCTCAACCCATCCAAAACAAAATTTAATGTAACCCTTTCAGCGCGGGGACCGTCTTTAGACTACTGACGTATAAAGACGGTGGTCCCCCCATTAAAAAAAATTAATATTTCTAATGGCCATAGACCCGTAACATAGGTATTCAAATGAAGCGGAAAGAGCTAACTGAGACATTTTACCATGATTTTAAATTGAAAAAAACATTTTGAAAAAAACATTTCAGTGATGTAAGGGCTTAAGGTTTGTACCTGTTGTGCTATAAAGTACTCGGCCTGTCTTTGTGAGTGTTTCCCAACTTCTAAAGCAGATGTGTCTCTGAAAAAAAAACATATTACACGACTGATGATGTTATTACATGTAACAACATTATAGTATAGTAAATTATTATCATACTATTTCCTTCGATTTTCCATTTTATTACATGTACCTAATCCTTTTTGTCAAACAGTGCATGTAAATGAACATATACTAGGTCAAAAAAAATTACACAATGGCATCATATCATTTGTTAATAAAAATGAGTAATTAAATATTGTCTGATTCAAAGAAGAAATTCAAAGTCTAATTATGTAAATTAATCTTTACAAAATTTGCAATGAAGCACAAACAGGTATTGTGAGTTTGATTTGTCTCCAATATTGTAAATATCTTCTTCATTTTCATTTCCACCCAGGATCTCTATTATAGAGAGTGAAGCATCACCAAGGTCGCTCATATCCATGACATCAGATGGCTGACTAGGTCCTCTTTGTGATTTAGGGCGGTACATTTCATAGAAACATCTATATCTTCCATGAAGTTTTGTAATCTGACTAAAATTTAGCCGAGAGTAGGCTAGTTGCATCCTTCGTACAAAAAATCCTACAAACATTGACATCAAATATTTAGGTCGTCTAAAGTGAATAAACAAAAGCCATGCTATTTATCATAATATGGAAACTAAAAACAAAATATTGTATTTTAATTTAACAAATATATGTGCAAGTTTCTCCAAAAAATAGGCCATGCAAAGCACATCTGGGAAGATCATACATTAGACAGATTATAAATTATGATCATAACATAATGGTAATACTGGGTAGTAATATTTCATCTCTCCTATTTACGATATCTGAAGGGTGCCATTCCACCTGCAACTGCACCCCGAGCATGATGATTTAAGACAAATTATTATGTCAATATTAATCCTATTGCTTTTACCACAAGTGATTATTCACGATTTTCACATGTGAACACAAATATCCAGAAATAAAATAAGTCGACCGTGGTTATGTAATGCATTCGTGCGATGGTCACGTTAAAGCCTGTTTACCTGTTTACACGATGCAATATCTGATGACTTGTCGACTCATGCAATTATCGCAAGCAATCTGGTCTGGCGAGACATGCCTGTTTACACCATGCAATATCAGTTCGAGAAAGTAGGTGATTCAGATTACATCCAGATGCTTTGCCACATTCAATTTGAAAAGTGACGTTAAACAACTGAACATTCAGTTTCTTTTATACCATGCTTATAACCTAAGCAAAGAGGGTATATGCATATACTCTTTGACTTAAGTACAGAGCTATATGAGGCCATTGGCCCCAGTTATTAATAAAATGCATGTTTTCATGACTGAATACATTTTACATTTTCTGTTACTTTAAGCATTGTTTTTTAATTTAAGTGCGAGTAGTTGTATGACATAAGAATATAGGACTTAATATTTGGTGTGTCAGGGGCCGGACATTACACAAGAAAAATGTGAAAAAATGTGCTGATTTGATACTCCTGTCGCTACACGCTGCTCAGCCTGCCTTCTTTTGTCACGGTTGTGGTAGTTTGGGAAAATAAATCCCATAAACTAACTTCATCTTTTATCAAAGATATTACCCTATCGCTGTTAGTGCAGCTTTGAAGATCTATATTCATATTGGCCATTTTGATGTCCACTGTACAAAATAGTATCAGGTATATATCTGCAAGGATACTAGAATATCCTTGGAATGTGGAATTCGGGACCGCATGGAAAACACGTGGCCGCAATCACGTGATGTTTATCTGCGATTTGATTGGTCGGATCGCCTTATCAGCCGTGAGACATCGCAGCAAAATGGAACACGTTCTATTTCCCTAAGTCGTCTCATGGGCCATAAAAAAGTATCAGATTTCATGTTTAAACGGAGCGATTTGGTTGCGATCCCATCTGATGAGTCCAACTCATCAGACGAGATTGCTTTGTGTATACGGGCCTTTAACTTGTAAAAGTTTAAGTCCTAGGATTTATATTCAAATGACTAAATGACAATGGCTGAATGACAACATATGAAATATATTTTTATTAAATGACAAAATACATAACTTGATACCAATATTTTTTTTTATTCCCATTTTATTCTAAACCTGCTTGTACAAAGGCCTTGACAATACGCATGTTTTCTGTTTGATTTATTTGATGACTGCTATTAACCAGCGGGCATGAAGGGGTTTAATGATAGATGTCTTAATGTCAACATCGATCTTTTCTATGTCAAGTTGAGGGGTGGTGACCAAGCAAACACGAGACGTTGATCAAGTGCTGGCGTGATACTGGGCCAGCGTCGAAGACAGTGGGCCAGTATATCCCTAACACTGGATCAACGCGTTGTGTTCACCAGGGACAGACTCAATGTTGTTAATGAGCAGCGGATGCATTAGCCTCAATGGTCTATCACTCCCCTCCAGTTAATTGGTGACCATACATTATGTTTACCGACGACGCTGCATCATAGTGATTACTAGTCGGGAAGGGTAGTGACAGTCGTTATACCGCGATAACAATTGCATGTCTCAAGGCCCGAAAAAATCAATTTTTAAAAATTATTTTACGCGAAATTAAAAGACTGTGAAATGGTCAAAAATCGGGTTAACGCAAAAATTCATACCCGCGAAATTAAAGTATATTACAGTATTCGCTTCACCCGAAAAAAATTAACATAGTGGTGACTGATGGTGTTCATAACTTTTGCTGTGCGACCTGTGAGCTGAGCATGCGGGCATGTAACTGAAATGTTACCTATTCTTAAAAACTATTCTCGACCTGATTATTCGAGTCTAAGATATGACCATCCAAAGAAATGTCCCACGACTTTGTATACGGTCAATCTGTGGCTGAAACCTGTTTCACCCACTTGGGCTATCCTTCAAGATTGATAGGTGGGTGAGGCTATGTATGGCAAAATATGTTTTGCGCCCAGAGCGCACTGATAAATAAAGAAAACCCAGTTTTTAAAAATGTCTCGCTATGTAAGCGACACCCACAACTTTAAGTGTGTGAGAATTACTCATATTTGTTTGAGATCAAACATTTGCAAATCTTGATGTTTAAACACACATTTTATTCGCAATAACTGTTGATGAAAGAGATTAAAACAGCTTAGTGGTTAAAGTGTTAATAATGTAAGAAACACTATATCATGTATATACATATAAAACATTATTTTTTTTTACTTTCTTTATACATGGAGAGGACAACAAAATCATTGTTAATGTAAGACTAGATTTCCAATGTATAATTATTATAATGTTATGCTAGGTTTACACTAGGTTCCCGGCGGCTACTTCGGCCATGTTTCAAGCCACCGTGGAGAAAACGGGATGGACGTGTGGCAACGCAGGGCGCCAGGATAGACACACTTGGGAGGCCGTGATTGCCGTGGCAAATTTTTAAACTGTCAAAAAATTTGCCACGGCAGTCACGGTACGGATAAGAAACCAAGCAGGCCGTAGTAAAACGGCGTGAACCCAACAAAACGTGACAAAATGTGACAGTGCGTAATAAGCCGCAACGGAAGTTTGAGACGGTCCGTAGTGGGACTGGAAACATGTTTCTGGACTTTTCGGTGAAATTGATAGCGGCCATTTTGTAAACCGGTCTTTGTCCATTTATTCTCTATCGATTAAATGTTAACAGCCTGATTCTAACTCGTGATAGGTCCCTGAACAACATGATACCACTCAATGAGAGTCCTGGATATTTTAAGTCAGAAATCATCTTCAAAAGTGCATACAGTTACAATATGTATTTTTTTTATTTTTTGGACGCTATCATGAATGACACAAAAAGTATTGAAATTTAGCAATTGAAGATAGTTTTAACAGATTCCTTTGCCTCTTAAATGTAGGTTTAGCCCCTAAAAATCTTCTCTCTATGTTGATTAAGAGGCAAGATATGTTCAAACGTGCTTCAGAGCTGTCCGGTGTCCACCTTTCATCCGCAGAGAGTCTTGAGAGAATGTGAAAGACGTTTCAGTCCTTGATTAGAACATGAAAAAGGTGAGGAACCCCATCAGACCGTGACGGCCCGGGAGGCAACGTACTGGCATCCGTATTAGATTGGGGGCCGAGCTGTACCGCGCCTTTGAGCTTCCGGGAGTCGACCCCCTGAACCCGTCACAGCTCGTCCCGCATACCTTGAGAGACCGTTAAAAAACGTAGCAATACCTAACAAAATTGAAAAAAGGCCCAAATCCCACGGTGCACTACGTTTTGGGCAAACGTGGCCATCGGGAACATAATGTAAACCTAGCATTAAATATGATAAATAAACATAATGGTAAATATGGTAAATAAATATATAGCAGCTTTACACCACCATTAGGTTTATTTTGCAGCTCACCCAGAACACTATTTTTGTGTAGCAATGGTGGTGTCTCCTTTGCGTCACTAAACAGTTTATCCAAAGATTGAGAAGACATGAGATCCATCAACTCGCCTACTCCTTTCTGCTGGAGATCATAAAGCCTGACAAATACAGCAATATGGTTGGTAAATCACTCTTAAAAGTCTAAGTCATTGTTATATTATTTTGAAGATCAGTTACCAAAAGGCCAAATAAAAATTTAACCAAAATAATTTGCTACCAACAATTCTGTTGTATGCTTGGGTGATAGTAGTAGCTAAATTAAATCTTTCCTGTTTATTACAACACTAGCATGCAGTTCTGACACATTGTAACAAGTAACTTTCATGGTATTTATAACAGCATTTTCCAGTCTATAAAATACAGGGTCTAGATAGAGACTGAAACCAATAGGTACCTAGTGTCTATTTTATGAAGTATATTACCTGGTAGTAGTCACTCATGTTCTATAAAAATCACTCACTTGCTATTTATTTGATTCATAAGTTCTGGCTTAGCAACACCCTGTAGTTTTCTGATCAACTCTTTTAGATCCATGTCAGCACTCTAAAATAGGATGTAACATATTGTAACCTTTAACAATATTATTATTATTTATGCAGTAGACTGTGGAAACTTTCGAAGGATGAAGTTATGTAATATAACATGAATAATTGAAATACTATATTAACCCTTAAAACTGAAAATTATCTTATTAAACTTTTCGACCCACTTCCTGTGTCTTGCTGACAGGGTCCAAAACTATGCAACTTTTTATCTTCAAATGACATGTTTTAAGGTGATATTGAAAAGGAATGCAAAAACGATCACAATCCTGATCAGCAAATCAAATAAAAATATACAGTTTTAACATTGGTTTTAACAAAAAAATTGTTAAAAAATATTTTAACAAAATGATCATAGTTATTCACCTGAACTAGTTGAAGTAGCAAAATCAAGAATTGTTTTTCCTCGCTGTCTGTATAAACAGGACGTTCGAGAACAGGACGAGCTTGTTGATTGCAATATTCCCCAACTAATACAAGCAGAGCAACTTTATATGGAGTGACCTGATCTTTTAAAGGACGCAGTCTACCCATGACACCAGCATGAGCGTCCTCCATGGTGGATTAGAGAATTATAGTTCCCCCGATCTGAAAAGATATACACCAATTGAATGTGATTTACTTTTATTCTACCAGACTTGAATGTCACCAGTGAGGTCAAAACTAAATATTAAATTGTAAGCCCCCAGCACTTGGCATTTCCTATTTAAATTCATTAAACCTAGCAAAGAGACGTTTTTTGTTTCCACTGTCAAAAGTTAATACATGAATGTTTTTGCAAGTTGGGTTTCCGTTCAGTGAGTAATGTGAACAGTAGCCCCAATAAAAATTATTTTTCGAATTTTAAACCAACCATTCAGGTGTGATTGACCTCTGATTTTTTCTCAAACATGCTCATTATGGATTTTATTAAAGTTTTCGACAAGGTCTCGCACAAATGTCTTAATTACAAACTCAACTGGTATGGCAACCGAGGGGCAGGGCTCGCCACTAACGGTTGCCCGATTGCCCGTGGCAACCAATTTTAAGTGGGGGCAGGTAAAAAATCACAGACAGTGGCCCCCTGGGCAATAGCTGCAGTTCACAGCACATTTTAACCCTTGAAGCGCTAAAGTTTTTCATGAAAACCTTGGAGACCAAAGGGGTGTTTTTTTCAATTTGAAATCATCATAAATGTCTTGGTCAGCTCTTTCTGATTCCTTTGAATACCTATGTTATGGGTTTATGACCATTTGAAATATTTTAAATCTTACACTGCGGGGATGGATTTTAGTCGTCAGAATCTGACATCTACAGACAACGACTAAAGTCCATCCCCGCACTGTAAGGGTTAAATTTCAACGACTGTCACAACAAACAACGCATGTCAGTGGCAAGTCGGGCAAGTGATAAATTGGTAGGGCAAGTACCCTAACAAATTTTTTGCCTTTCGGGCAAGAAGGTCCAATCAGTTAGTGTCTAGCCCTGGACTGTATGCATGTATCTAATATAAATAAATAGCTGTATAAGCAGTTGGTGTAACCTGGATAACAAACCGCTTCCACTAGCTTTGGACACTTTAATAGGGATTGTTTTATTACCCCAACAGTTACACACAAGAGAAAGAGATGGAGAGACAGAGGAGACAGAATGAAGAGAGGATAAATATATTTGACTGTCATTTTCACTCTCTTTCCTCTCTTCTCGTTCTCTCCCTCCTCTGTCTCTTTCTCCTCTTTCTATCTTTGTCCTATATAGCTATCCTCTCTCTATTTTCTCCTCCTCCTCTCTCTCTCTCTCCTCTATCTATCTCTCCTCTATATCTCTATCCACTATCTCTCTCTCATCTCTCTCCTATCTGGCTCTTTTCTGTCTCTTATCGCTCTCTCTCTCTCCTCTCTTCTTTACTCTCTCTTTCTTCCTCTCCCTCTCTTCTCGTTCTCTCCCTTCTCTCTCTTTCTTCTCTCTCTTTCCTCCCTCTCTCTCTTTTTATCTCTATGTTTGTTTATTTCTAGCTTGCTTTCTCCTCTCTTTCTCTCTCTTCTTCCTCTCTCTCTCTCTCTTCTTTTTCACTCTCTCTCTCTCCTGTCCTCTCTTTTCATCCTCTCTCTTTTCCCTTAACTCTCTGTCTCTTCTCCTTCACTCTCTTTTATATATCTCTGGGCCCCTTGGGAAACCAGCGTAATACCTGACTAATTGATTTCATATATGTATATGTAATGATTGTATTATGCTGAAAGGGTTACCCTTAATAAATATTCTCAATATTCTCTCTTCCTCTTTCTCTCTCTCTCTCTCTGTCTCTCTCTCTCTCTCTCTCTCTCTCTCCCTCTCTCTCTCCCTCTCTCCTCACCTCTCCTTTTCTCTCCTCTATTTCTCTCTTCTCTCTTTTCCCCTTCTCTCCTAAATCTCTCTCTTCTCCCTTTCCTCCTTCTTTCTCCTCACTCTCTCTTTTTATCGCTCTCTCTCTCTCTATTCTCTTTTTCTTTTCTCTATATATCTCTCCTCTCTTTCTCTATAGATCTCCTCTCTTTCTCCTTTCTCTCACTCGTCTTACTATCTGCCTTCTCCCTTTCTTCTCTGTCTCTGTTGTGGGCGCCTGACCCCTTTGTTCAGGTCATTAAAACAACGAAGGCATTATGCAGTAGTGTAAGTTTGAAAAGGATCGTTCTTTTTATATTAAAACAACGAAGGCATTATGCAGTAGTGTAAGTTTGAAAAGGATCGTTCTTTTTATATTTTTATTAGGCATCAAACATTTATGGATTACCTATATTATAATACACTGATGTAACTAATACAAAAATAAATAGGGTTTACAAAATTTCATGAAAATCGCTGAGAACTGACTGGCTGGATACAGAAAAGCTAACTTTCATTTTGGACCATCCTCCACCGTCGGACATACCGTAACTTCGATAATTAATACATAAAAAAAATCCACCAAATTTTCAGGGTGTTATTGTTGGGGGAAGATGAAAAAATGACCCCAGAAAAAAATTCAAACTGTGATCTAGCAAATTGAAAAAAGGCCACTCCCAGGATCTGGTGAAACAGACTAAATGTTAGCCTGTGGGCCTATGCTATGGCTATAGACATAGCCCAGTACATGTA
Organism: Flabesymbios commensalis; assembly: GCA_964017125.1. Taxonomy (NCBI): domain Eukaryota; kingdom Metazoa; phylum Annelida; class Polychaeta; order Terebellida; family Flabelligeridae; genus Flabesymbios; species Flabesymbios commensalis. Next base: position 16,582,726 of record OZ024905.1, read on the forward strand.
ACTACCGGCTTATATTATTATTAGTCTATATTATCGCTCAACAGACAGTCCCTATTGTTTACATTACTTTAGGCCTACACCACGGTAACTATAAGTCTCGATAAGGGATGAAATTAGTAATGTCAGTGGAAAAAATAAACACCTTATACCTCTATATGTTTGAATAACACATACAACTAACGTGTTTGTAAGAAAAGTATTTTATTGGACCTGTATTCTAATGTTAAACTTGTTCAAAATTTTCAATGGCAGCATTAAACTTCATCAATAAATCAGGCAGCTAACTTGGCTTCAGACAGGCCTCGAGCGATTTCTGTGCATCGTACCACCAGAGTCCACATTGGCGGATCCACAGCAGGTGGGCGACTTGTAGACCCACGGCTAGTTGGATTTGTTTTATTTGCGAGTTACCACATTAGCATTCCAACATTATTTCTGCGGGGAGAGCGGAGCGGGGAACTTTTGTTTGGAAAAATTGTGTTGCAGTGTTAAACTGCAATGCAGTGCAGTGCAGTGCACAGTGCAGTGCAGTGCAGTGCAGTGCAGTGCAGTGCAGTGCAGTGCAGTGCAGTGCAGTGCAGTGCAGTGCAGTGCAGTGCAGTGCAGTGCAGTGCAGTGCAGTGCAGTGCAGTGCAGTGCAGTGCAGTGCAGTGCAGTGCAGTGCAGTGCAGTGCAGTGCAGTGCAGTGCAGTGCAGTGCAGTGCAGTGCAGTGCAGTGCAGTGCAGTGCAGTGCAGTGCAGTGTGCGAAACTATACCTGATTGGCATCACCTCCCACCAGCTGCAATTGAATCCAGATCAATAGCAGCTTTCAAGAGCCAACTGACCTAACTAACACGTTACGTGCCAGCAACTTTACGTTTTGGTTGCTATGAGGTTGCTTCGGGTGTGACGTTATTGAGACATTGCTGCAACGTCACAAGCGTCGTTATCATGGGATTTAAACACACAGTTGCGTGAGACGTTTATACACCACGTTGCTGCATCGCCTCAATGAAAGGACGCATGCGTGGTGGCTCGAAATCGACACATGCACGCTGACCCAGCATGATTCCTGTTCAGAGAAGTTGAAAATTGTTCTACATCGTATTGGCGTCTCAAGTATTCACTTATTGTCATCAGTTTTTCTCAAACAGCTTTATAAAGTGAGCAATTTAATTTAGCACAGCGTGTGACTTTTTAATGGCTCATGTGATTGTTATATTAGACACATTTTGTATTGAGTTGTCTTGGAATTACTCTCACCCAGTAAGGGGGGCGTCGACGGGCATGTTGTAATTATTAGCAGGCGTGTACTAGGCTGGCGTGCAGACGTTGTGTACGATCATAGCCTGGCGAGATTTCCGGACACAAATGCCACAGAAAACACTGAGGCAATGTTGGTCTAGTGTTGGTCCACTATCTACGACACTGGTTCAACATTATGCGAACATTGGCTCAATGTCTCGAGCGCCAGACATGCATACTGTCCCCATCAACCCAGCGCTGTTTTATTGATGGTCCAGCGTCTGCGACGATAGCCCAGCATTGAAACAACATCAGGTCAATGTTCCGTAATTTCTCCCATTTACTGCCTTCCCTGCAGACACTGTCATTCACCCAATGCTGTTTCAATGCCGACCCACCGTCTTGGACGCTGGCCCAGCATTGAAACAGCATTGGGTGAATTCCCATGTTTGCTGGGATTATAACTCTGCGGTACGTACGATTAGCCACTCAGAATATGAAAATAAGGTCATGATTTTACTAAGAGAGGGGAGCTTAATACACCCAAGTATAACATCTCTAATTAATGTATTTATTAAATTAATACTTTTTATTTGAAGTAGCCGCGCTCTAGATAAATGTGATCAGGGAGTTTTTTTATTGATTTAGTTAATAAAAAATATATTGCTATGAACCAAAATGATAATTTGGTATAAAAGTTTGAGTATCACATATTTTTATACATTTTTTATTGCAACTATTTTAGTTTCAGTATTCTAATTCTAAATCTTACTTTTTTTGCAAATTAAGGAAAATGATGCAAGGATCACTGACCCAATGGAAGATGACAGAATGAGACGTGACATAATTGAAATAAATAAATATCTATATTTTTGTGTCAATTTGTGTCTGATGTTCTGTCCCGCAAAAAGGCTGTGATATGGTCGACTATGGGTTTTGCCAGCTTTGAAACAAGTATCTTGAGTGTTATATTGTATTTGATATCGAAATAACATTATATAAGTAAAGATAACGTTCCGCCAACATATTTAGGATCGGATTATGTGTATATTATATGCATAGGCCCCTTACAATGTTTATAACCGGGCACTCTGTGACACATTAAAAAAAATACATTTGTTAATTATGTGTTGATTTAGAAGAAACCATCTACTCATAATAAAAGATCTAAATTTTCAGTGCCATTATAACTGTTGGAAATATTTATTTTTTTCAGCAATTTAAATGTTATGATAAAAAAAAAATGCATGGTATTATATGTACCATAAACATTGCCAGTAGGTAACACACAACGTTACATCAAACGTTGCAGCAATATCATATTAGAAGTGGCAGCAATGTTGCTGGTAGGTTGCGTACAACGTTACATGCAACGTTGTTGCAACGTGACTGGGAGTCTACATTTTTTCGTTGCTGCAACGAAACCGTAACGTTGTGGCGACGTTGATGCAACGTAACATTGTTAGCTGGGGAGTGATTAGTCTGGTCGGCCGCTCAGCAGCATCCCTTGGCCTGATACTCCACTGAGGAGGACTGCGAAGTCAATATTTAATGTAAAGTGCAGTACAGTACAGTAGCCTACAGTACAGTTCAGTACAATACAGTATACCTTACAGTATACTTAACAGTACGGTACAGTATACAGAACAGGGCGGCACGGGTTTGTGGTTTGCGCAAGTATTTATATGAAAACATAATATGGTATTGTAAATGATAATTATATTTTGTTTGAATCTCTGGGTTGATGACCTTATATTTGCATCAAATTCATCAGCTGATCTATTGATAGATTGTATGAATAGCCACAGTGAAAGTTTTCTCAATCTAGGTACACAAATATGTAATAAGATACCACCTTGCTCATATTCATAACTCTAAAAGTCGAACTTATTTCAAACAATTAAATACGCGTTGTGCCAGCCATGGAATATACTGGTAGATTTATTTTGGGCTGTGTCATGGGAGGCACTGTTTGTCCGTCCCAAATTTACGCCAGCAGCAGTCGTGATACTGTCTCATGCAGATTAACAGAGTCTTGCATGACATAGTCCCACTGATCACTGTTAGGAGCGCTATTCTCTGTCATAATTATGATAATGTTATGATAAATACAATGTATATTGTAGTGTTTTATTCGTAGTACGGTACTTTTAAGAACAAGGGTTTCAACAGTATCTTAGGTACATAATTAAATATACATAACTTCTAATTCGAACTCTATGCTTTCCAAAATGCTTTTTTTGCTATAATGCAACATTGTATAATAAGTTATGTGAGTTTTTTTATCTCTGGCTTTGGGGCAGGAAAATATATTTACGCATCATGGCAATGTTTTTTTATTTGTATAATTGTCTGTAATTATGTCAGCCTAGAATGTATAACAATAAGAAAATTAATTTAAGAATCTTACAGTGATCATATCATTTTAAATAGCCATGATGTTTTTCAGCATATATTGATGCATACAATTTCAAATATTTTATTATATACTTTATTATATGTTGCATTATAATTTACCATTATGTTTTTCTTTGAACATACTGTAATTACCGGTAGGCCTACTGTATGTGCATAAAGAGAGCCCATTGCAAATTAGTATGATCTACAAAATGGTTTACCCTTCATAAAAAAAGTTTTTAATTACTCTCATTATTTGCAACCCGCTTTTATTTGCATACAATAAAACAATACATAGCATAACTATACAATCATTTTCTGCAAAGCCAAAATGTGATTTCTGCTATATAGCAGACATTGACTCTTTGCACGACAAAAATATTTGAGAAGTCAATTTTTTATAAATATAGATACTTTTCGCCATTCGACGCTTTTTACTCTAATTCTTTTTCTTCTTATTGTTATTATTATTATTATTGTTATCATCATCATCATCATCATCATCATCATCATCATCATCATCATCATCATCATCATCATCATCATCATCATCATCATCATCATCATCATCATCATCATCATCATCATCATCATCATCATCATCATCATCATCATCATCATCATCATCATCATCATCATCATCATCATCATCATCATCATCATCACCACCACCACCACCACCACCACCACCACCACCACCACCACCATCAACATCATCATCATCATCATCATCATCATCATCATCATCATCATCATCATCATCATCATCATCATCATCATCATCATCATCATCATCATCATCATCATCATCATCATCATCATCATCATCATCATCATCATCATCATCATCATCATCATCATCATCATCATCATCATCATCATCATCATCATCATCATCATCATCATCATCATCATCATCATCATCATCATCATCATCATCATCATCATCATCATCATCATCATCATTATTATTATTATTATTATTATTATTATTATTATTATTATTATTATTATTATTATTATTATTATTATTATTATTATTATTATTATTATTATTATTATTATTATTGCTACAGCTACTACTACTACTACTACTACTACTAGTCTAACGATGATGATATTAAAGCTACGACTAAAAAAAGATGTTAAAATGAGTTAGCATATTAAAAAGAACATATATCCAGTAACAGTAGCAAAATCAATTTTCAAAGTCGAAAAATACTGTTCTCTGCTGAAAAATCCCACCTGCTTTTGTTATGAAATTGTTCAACTCAATGGTAGGCCTACTGCTGATCATTAATAGAGAAATGTAATTCGGGCTACTGGAAATAAAATAGATTCCGTTTTATAAGCTCTAATAGATATCAGATGAGTTCGTCACACAGTAAGTTCACCACAAGGAAATTTACTACAACTATGGTGACTTCACCACAACTTTGGTAAGTTCACCACAAACTGTATTGGTGAGTTCACCACAGTTAGTTTATCTGATGCATTTACAATAATTTAAATCGTTTATAGATTATATTATAACTAAGTTATTTCACAATTAAACACATTTCAAAAACTACACGAACACTCTACATAACTGGAATTATACTATATGTATATTTGTATTTGAAAACACATAAATATTTCGAAACAAACAGAACAAACATATATAGGCCTATATACACGTAATTATAACATATATTATACTTTCCTAATTTTAATTGAAAGGTGAGACGAGAAACATTTCTAATAGGTGTGGCAATTAATTTACACACCACTGTACATATATGCACAC